>CATIWR010355115.1:0-28161 GCA_949677035.1 Omphalea diandra
TATATATATATATATATATATATTTACTTAGATTTAATTTTAAATGTTATATTGGATATAATAATTTTTTTAAATACGTGAATAATATATTTTTAGATTATGTAAAAAGAAGTTTAATTTATGATGATATGGTCAAAACAATTCAATTTTGAAAAGTGTACTTGTGATAAAAAGAAAAATTTTTTTTTCCTCATTTTGAAAATTTGCATCACATATCCTTTTTTTTTTTTAAAAAAAATGCAATCCTTCAAAAAAAAAAAAAAAATGCATCACATAATTTTCCAAGGCTAGAGGAATGCATGGTAGGGTATATTGAATACTCTCCTACATGTAGAATGCGCCACCCAATTCTTAAAGTCCCCAAATACATGCACGATATTTAATTATCTATGATGCTTATGAATTTTGTAATAATGGAAGTAATTAATGCAATAAACCTATTTATGTTAATTAATTTTTATCTTTGACTTTTTTTATTATAATTTGTATAGCTATTTGCTAGAATAAACCAACATTTTTTATTGTTCTGTGAAGAAAATGGGAGAAAAAGGGTGTTAAATGCAGGCACAGGCAGCGGTAGGCGGTGATTTTGTGTTGAGACTCGTATAAATTGAGGCAAAATCTATCCCTGTCTATTCCCATTTACATCCACTCCTTCTCTGACCTTTCCATGATTCATTTAATATAATCCTATATACTCCCTTTTCCGCCTTCTTTCTCTTCTCCACAATTCTCTTTCTTTTGACGTCCCGGCATCCCATCGATCCCTTCCCTTCATCGGCCATCACTCTACAACACCGCCCCATTCAAATCGGCTTTTGCCCAACGCAAACACGCTTCTAAAGGTAAAATATTATCTTTTCTGTATCCTATTTTTTTCTTCAATATTTTTATTTTGTCTCATTTTTTTTTAAATTTTAGTAGTTGAAGTTAATTCATTTTGATTGCGCAGTTTTAACGTGTTAAATATGATTTTAGATTAGGTTCGGCCGCTGCAGCCTTTAAAATTTTTATAGTATTAAACGCAAATAAACTAACTTTATGTTTAAATACTTTTTTCCAAGATTTACACATTCATATCATGCTGAACTGATCACCTGAGTTTGTTTTTGACTTTAACCTGAGTGCAAGTATTCTTAATTGTTATCTACTAGATTATTAAATTTTCGTCTGGTTTGGATTCTTCAATCAAGGCTCTACCAGAATTGAAGTTCAGAAGATACTGATAGTCTTGGGATTGTGCTTAATTAGTGGATTTGTGTTGTTTCCCATAATAGAGCCTCTCAATCTTTTGGGGTTCTTAAGTTATGATTGAATTTTGAGAATTTAGGATTTGGGTGGTCTGAGAATTCCAAGTCTCATAAGATGTATGCCGTGGAGAGGCTAGGCAGCTATATCACCCGTGGTGTGTACACTGTGTCTGGCTCCTTTCATCCATTTGGTGGGGCTGTTGATATCATTGTGGTCGAGCAACCAGATGGGAGCTTCAAATCCTCTCCGTGGTATGTTCGGTTTGGCAAATTTCAGGGGGTTTTGAAGGCAAGAGAAAAAGTGGTTACCATCACTGTTAATGGAGTTGAAGCTAATTTCCACATGTTTCTTGATCCAAGAGGAGAAGCTTCCTTTCTTAGGGAGGTAGAAGGAGGAGAAGGTGAATCTGCATTATATCCTTCATCTTCAAGTGATGATGAAACAGATGAGCAATCCCAGAAAAGCCAGAGGCCGTTGAAGTCCAAAAGTTGTGATCATGATGGAAGTCAGATTGATTCAGGTGACCAGATTGATGCAAGCAACGGGGAGATTATGGCCTGCAAGTCAAGGACAACTGGGGTTATTTTTGGAGGAGGGCCAATTAAAGTGGATGGTTCTCAAGATAAAGATGATAGCATGGTTAGGATAAGTCCATCTGAGCGTGCAGAGATTGCATCAAACCTTGTTGAAACTTTAATGTTAAATGAGAGCAATCTGGAAGAAAAATTGGTGGATATATCTGAAATATCAAGAAGCATTAATGAACCTATTTTACAGGATGCAGACCTAGATAATGGTGCGCATGCTGTAATCTCTGAGGTCACTTGTTCTGTTCCACAAATTGCAGATATTGGTGAGGCATGTCATGGCAAGTTGAATGAAGAGCAGACTTCTGATGGAAGAAATGTTGGATTGCTAGGTTTTGGTGTTTCTGAAGAGGAGAGTGAATCTGGTAGAGTTGAATCCATCGTTTATTGTGAGACATCTGAGAGTTCAATAATGGGATTGCATGGGATGAAAGAACAATCTGGGGAAACAACATATCTTGCTAGTGGAGGAGCTGGGGAAGGTCATTCCTGTGCTGAACCTTTGCAGGTGACACCTGAGCCGCTCGCTGAGGTAAATCTATATCTATTTATTTTTTGGAATAGGATTTTGAGTAATCCCGCATCTTTTGATAATTTTTACTTTAAGTTTTGAGCTTAAAACGGATAATTACTACTTTATACAATGGCTAGAACTTTCTGAGAAGTTTGAGAGAACTGCTCTACATCAAAATAGAAATAACACCTATGGCTTGAAAAAGCTGATATGCTAGTTTACTATTTTGAATTATTTGAAACCTAGAGGCCTTGCGTCTTTCCGAATATGTGACCCAAGATCGCCTGAGTAGAAAAAGCGAATCTGTATAACCGCCTCCAATTAATTTACGATTAAGGTTTAGTTTAGTTGAGTTGAGCTATCTGAAAGCTGAAATAAGCTCAATTTACACATAAACATGCTGAACCTAAGCTCATTTGATGAGCTCTCGAGATGGTTGGCTGGTTTGAGTTATAGAAGTTTTGAATTGTGGCTTGTGAGTCCATCCTTTTACATGGTGTGTCTGTCAGTCCTGTGTAAGATGATGCCTATAATGGGCTATCTGATTGTTGAACGTTTTCAACATTGACCTGATGAGGATGTGATGGGGACCAAAGCTCCTTGATATCAATTTGTGTATTTGTATATAATGCCTATCCCTATTTGGAAAGAAAAGAAAGGGCCTAAACTCCTCCTTGTGAAGAAAACATCCCTCTGACATATGATTGCGGGATGTGCAAATGATGCCTTTATACTGGTATTTGAATTGTCAATAGTTGTGTCCATTTAGATGTGCCTCTGCATATTGTTGTTTGTCTTTAGCAAGAAAGAAGATTCTTAGACTTTTGAAGTTTTAGGAATGAAGCTCATTTTCAGTTTTTGTGCTCATGTGATAGTGTCAATCTTGACTTGCTGGCATGAGGCACAACCAGTGAGCCAAGTCTGAGCTTACTATAGTTATGCTTGTATCTTGAGTCAAGTTCATGCTCAAAGCTCTTTAGGTATTCAGTTTTGGTTGGATTGTACCTAAACTGTGGATTAACCCATTTTTCTAGTCGATTTACACTTGATAACTTCTGATTCTGTTGACACTGAAGTAGTAGAAGTTTCATTCAGGATATAGTTAACCTGCAAGCTGAGGATATAGAGATGGAGAGAGAACAAATCGAGTCTCGTGATATTTATCCTCAACAAACGTATCCATCTTCTTCTCCCATGAGCTGCAATGATGAGGCAAATCTTGAAGCGCCATTAACAGGGACAACATCCTATACTGAAATAGTCTGTGTTAAGCCTGTGCTTGGTTTGGCTGAAGTAAGGTCAAAGGGCATTAGCTTCCTTTCTAGTTTTAGCAATCCAATTGATCAAAGCCAAGATGAAAGCATTGAGTATAAAATTACCAGTAGTGAGGTCCAAACATCTGTAGAGCTAGTTGGTGATTCAGAGCAGCTTAATGGAAACTGCAGTGCAACTAAAGCAACCATGATTTCTGTGTCAGAGAGTTTGGAGGAAGAGCAGTTCTTCTTCAGTGATATTGATGAATTTGAAGACTCTGAACTCAGAGAAACTCTGGGGAAGTCCAGTTTTCCAGATGCTGTTGATAAAGAAGATCAACTACCCTCTTTCCCGGAAGGAATTAACATAATGAGTGGGCCACTCAATACAATTGATGAATCTTATTCCTCTTCAGACAACTTTGCTCAAAAGAATGGATTTCATGATTTTGAGAAGTTGACAGAAAATTCAAAGTCAACATCTAGTCCTATTCATATTCCTAAACATCAAAGTATTGCTAGTGCAGAGGTTGGGCGGCTGGCAGAATCATTACCCGATTTGTGGTCCAACATTCATGACCTGGGTACAGAGAACCTTCACGAGCCTCTAAGTCATTCACTGGACTTGAATTCCGAATCTTTGGAGTGGGAACTGCATGGACAGAGTGATGCAAACTGGACCAAATCAGATACGGGCAATGAAGATCAGTCAGCACAAGATTATTCCAATAAGGAAGATACTCATGATTTGGAAGATGTCAAATATGTTGGCAATACTACTGTTGGTAAGAAAATTTGGATATTTGCTATTGTGCTGCTTTTATTTTGTGGGCTTGATCTAATGCTGGTTGGACAATACATTGAAATGAAAGAATGTAATCTTTAAATTTTCAACTCAAATTCATTCCTTCTCATAGTAAATCGATTTGATGTTGTTGTGTTCAGGCAACAATAGTTTTTTGCACTCTTCAAAACATAGGAGCATTTTTTTTTTTTAACACTTTTCAGTTTAAAATTGGTAGTCTATAATTTATCGGTTAATCACTTTATTTTGCAACTAAAGTACTGTGAATGATGATTTTATTTGTTAATTGTTGTAGCTTTTTAAATGCTTCTTATGCAGCAAACAATAGAAAGTCATATGCATTCTGCTGCATGCAGAGATATCTCTTTCCAAACATTTGTTGTATGAAGGAATGGGAGCTGAAGCTGCTTCTCAAGCATTTGATGCTGAAAAGCTGGACTTAGATAAATTTACTGCTTTAGGTCCTGAAGTTGTGAAGAGTGATAAACTTGTTGTTAGGATTGGTGGCCGTTACTTCCCATGGGATGCGGCTGCTCCTATTGTTTTAGGGATGGTAGCATTTGGAAGTAAAAACGTATTTGAACCAAAAGACATGATACCTGTTGATCAAGTTGAGAAATCTCTTGTAGGGGATCCATCAAAAGCCATTGTTTCCACTGGTGGAAGCTGGAGACTTTGGCCTTTCCCTTTTAGAAAATCAAGATCAAGGAAGGCCATCCAGCCAGCTCTAAATGATACCAGAAGTTCTGATGCTGTGAGTGTTCTAGACAGCAACATTTGTATGGATGATAGAAATTTGCTTAATGGCAAGGCCTCAAAAAAGGTGTTAAAGGCAATTGCTCCAACATCTGAAGAGCTGGCATCCTTGGATCTGAAGGAAGGGAGTAATGCTGTCACATTCACATTCTCCACTGCAATGCTGGGAAGGCAAAAGGTCTTCTGTGATTTGTCATTGTATTCATTACTCATGAATAAATGCTTTCTCCCCCCCTGTGAATGTACTTTTCTGCTTTTTTTCTTTCTCCCTCCCTCCCCCCTCCCTTCCTCTCATTTTGGAACTTTTTTTTTTAAAACTTGGCTTTTGATATCTAGTATCGTATGATTACTTAAAATTCTCTGTCAACAGGTTGATGCTAGAATTTATTTGTGGAAATGGAACACTCGCATTGTCATCTCAGATGTTGATGGGACGATAACAAAGTAAGGGTTTTGTATTTTGTCATAACAGTATTGTTTATTATTGTTATAGATATATGGCAACAGAAAATAATTAGTTAAATATTTATTGATTAGCCACTATGGAGCTAGTTGCATTCAGAAAATGGTATCTCAGTTACTCTTGTTGAACTCTTTTGGTGGTAATAATCTTCTTGCATCAGACATCAGCCCTGGTTAAAAACCATCTTCATTCAAAATCAATTGAGAAATAGCCTTGCATATTAGGTTGAGATCAAGCAAAATAGTGAATAGTCTGTGGTTGTTGGACTCCCAAGGAAATGCATTTTCTTTGTTCTTACAGCCTTGTGCGTAGATGAAAAGCAAAGATGTAGGTCTAGCGGCAGGAGTAGTTTGGCTGTATAAAGGTCTTCATAGTTCTGTGCTTTTTAGATTCTGCACGTGAAAAAGGCTGTTAAAAATATTTATGATTCTGATTTTTAACTGCCCATGCTTAATGCTTTTAGAAAATGTTTTCTACTTTCCGTATGTCCTTCCTTTACTTGCTCACTAGGTATTGGATTTAATTCAGTGACATTAGTGTTCCTTTGAAATTGTACAAGCCATATTTTATGATATCCTTTTTCTTAGCTTTCTTGATAGCTTGTGCTTTTACTGGTCATATTTGACTTTCTTTGTTTAACATTTTTATTGCAGATCAGATGTTCTAGGCCAGTTTATGCCTTTGGTTGGGATAGATTGGTCACAAACTGGGGTTGCACATTTATTTTCAGCTATTAAGGTCTGTGGTATCTCATTTCATGTGTTTGAATTGGAATATGGTTGAGAGTTGACATTTTGGTCGGTGCAATGTTTGATGTCACATTTTCACTCAGTGTAATTCTTGGGGAGGCTCCATACAAGTCTAAATTGGAGAGCCTTCTTTGGCTGTCAATTCTATTTGTTCATATGGAACTATCCCTATATACAGATATCATTGTTATGGCTGGCAAAATTTTTAATTTCTACGTATTACAGCTTGACTTACAATAAGTTACAAGGTTTTCTTATCTTGCATGGATTAAATTAGCTCTCTCATTTGTTACAGGATAATGGCTATCAGTTTCTTTATCTAAGTGCACGTGCAATTGCTCAAGCCTATATTACTAGAAATTTTCTAGTTAACCTTAAGCAGGTGATTGGCATAGTTCACGTTTTAAAGTTTGAGAAATCAGGATAAAAAAATCTGAATTTATGTTTCTTTGGTTCCATTTTTCCCCCCTCAAAGTAAGTTATGTTCTTTCATTTGCAGGATGGGAAGGCTTTACCAGATGGTCCTGTTGTTATATCTCCTGATGGACTCTTTCCTTCTCTATTTCGTGAAGGTAACTGGGCTTTATTGCTTTTCTTTCTATAATTTATGCAGCAGTTCTTTTGTGTGCCATGTATGCAGCTCATTGGTTCTCTTACTTCCCATTAATGCTCTTACGCCAATGATAAAGCTTTCACAAAACTGAACATTTAATGAATTTTGTGGCTTCTCAATTGTAATGTCTAGACTAAACATCCTTTCTTTTTTTTTTGTCAGTCATTAGAAGGGTTCCTCATGAATTCAAGATTGCATGCCTGGAGGTTAGTTTTCCTCTTGTGTTTTTTAAACTGTTTCACAAGAAAATAAAATTAAGAACAGAGGAAATTGTACATGCCTTATAAGGTCCTGGAACACACTCTTTCTGAATAACAACCAAAGATGCCCCTTTGAAAGCTCTGGTAGCTCAAGCTTCTACAGAAGCCAAGAACTCTGCCCAATACCAAAGCAAATTAAAGAGCAAATTTTGGTACTTAAGAAATGAACATCTCTTTCCAACCAAATACTCCAGATATTAGCAAAAATAAAGCACAAATGTTAAGAATTTTGGCATATTTTCTCCCTTGCAAATGGACTACCTTTCTTCATGTACCATTAAATGTCTCTGAAGACTATATATATGTCCATTGTGTCTCAGAGATGCCAAAAAAGCAATACCAATAGGCCAAGCCACCTCATAGTGTGCCCTCTGTTTGGGTTTATCTTACCATATTGAAACACCTAGAATAGATGTTATGATTTGTTTTTTCAGATGGATGATGGAACATTAGACATGGATTTTCTTTCGTAGGTTGGAAATAATTTAGGGAGAAGGAGCTTCTAGGGTTTGAATTCCAACCTTTTGCACAGTCAGCCACTTAACCACTGTATTACTAGCACAGTGGCTTAAATGTTACAATGTTGAGTATATATTATGCTGGTCACTCTGTTTTGAACAAAAATTTTAAAAAATGCACTGATACACTTGAAGGCTTTGGTTTATTTCTGAAGAAAGTTGGATTCTGATGTTTTAAATTCTTTTGAATGCCAGGACATCAGAAAGTTGTTTCCTTCTGATTGCAACCCTTTCTATGCTGGTTTTGGGAATAGAGACACTGATGAGATTAGCTACCTTAAAGTTGGGATTCCCTTGGGAAAAATCTTCATCATTAATCCGAAGGTATTTCAAGGCTTTATTGCTTAAAGGAAAGCATTATATATCAATTTTCAATAAAACTTTGTCAGGGCTTCAGTTTGATGGTTCACATTTGCAGGGTGAGGTTGCTGTGAACCGCCTTGTTGACACAAGATCTTATACTTCACTCCATGCTCTTGTGCATGGCATGTTCCCAGCCATGACATCGTCTGAGCAGGTTTAGTTATGCTCCTTCTTTACACTCAATCATAGTTGTTAAAGGTGTGCTCGAGGCACAAGGCGCACCAAGTGACAGTATTTGCTCCTTAGAAAGCCAAAGGCACGCGCCTTGAGCCTCAGGCGAGGGGCGCATTTGTGACAATCTTTACATATATATATATATATTTTTATTTTATATGTGAGTAAATCTGAACCATTGATTAAAAATTAAAAAAATACTTTTGATAAACCTTATCACACCTGATTATTTCAAGAAAAGACAAAAGAAAGGAAACAATAAATCTGCTCCAGCAGTAAAAAAGAAAAAAACAGAAAGTTAGGGCAAGAAATGAATTTGCTCTAGCCAAAAAAATAGAAAAAGAAGAAGAAAATTGCTGAAAAAAACAAAAGAAGAGGAAGAAATTCGGCTCCAGCAAAAAAAATAATAAAAGAAGTTGCTGACAAACAGAAGAAAAAGAAACAATTTTAGGAAGTTTAGAAGCCTTGCGTGTTTAGGATTTGAAATATTTATTTTATTTTTCTTTAATATTTATTTTATTTTTCTTTTTATATGTATTTTTTTTGTTGTTATTACTTAATACGTATTGAATATTAATAGTTATAATATTATATCACCTTGCTAGTAGTCTAATGATAAAAGTTTTAATTTTTTTTAACTTTTTATTTTTGTGCCTCATGTCACTTAAGCGCACGCTTGCGCCTTGCGCCTAGGCTCTAGGAACTTTTAGCGCCTTAGTGCGCCTTGCGCCTTTAATAACTATGCATTCAATGCATGTATCGAGTTTGGAGCTATTTTGCATATCTATCGCAATAAGTCAATCTTGCAGCTTCATATTCTTGGTCCTCATTTCTTCCTTTTCTTGCTACTTGTATTCTGGATCTAAATCTTGGAAATATATGTATGTGATGAAGAGTAATTTACTTATCTGAGTTGAATTCTAGCCAAGTTATGTAAATGTGTTCTAACCTTTCCTTGCAAATTTTCTAAAGTTATAGATGCAGTTAATTCTTAACGAGTAACTTATTGTTTTTTTTTTTTTAATTCATTGTGTGTTTAGGATTTGAAACTTTTATTTTCTTTTTCTTTGTGTGTGTGTTTTTTTGTTGTTATTACTTAATATGTATTGAATATTAATAGTTATAATATTAAATCACCTTGCTAGCAGTCTAATGATAAAATTTTTAATTTTTTTTAATTTTTTATTTTTGTGCCTCATGTCACTCAAGCATGCGCTTGCGCCTTGTGCTTAGGCTCTAAAAACCTTTAGCGTCTTAGTGCGCCTTGCGCCTTTAATAACTATGCACTCAATGCATGTAACGAGTTTGGAGCTATTCTGCATATATATCGCAATAAGTCAATCGTGCAGCTTCGTATTCTTGGTCCTCATTTCTTCCTTTTCTTGCTACTTGTATTCTGGATCTAAATCTTGGAAATATATGTATGTGATGAAGAGTAATTTACTTGTCTGAGTTGAATTCTAGCCAAGTTATGTAAATGTGTTCTAACCTTTCCTTGCAAATTTTCTGAAGTTATAGATGCAGTTAATTCTTAACGAGTAACTTATTGTTTTTTATTTTCATTTTTTAATTCATTGGGAATAGGAGGATTTTAATTCATGGAACTTCTGGAAATTGCCACCTCCTGATATCGATTTTTGAAGGTGTCAAATGGAAAATTTGACTTAACCTTCTGAATGCAGAGACCGATGCATCATGACCAAGATTGTTTTCTGAACATATCTGGTAATTCTTATTTTATCTTTATGTAATCTTACCAGAACTCTGTCAGGACTTTGAATATCTTTTAATTTCTTATTTCAAGATATTCTTCCTACTAGGAGGTGGAGAGCCTATTGGTACAGGATTCATTTTAAAGGACTGTTGGCAGCTGAAATTTGAAAATGTGTAAATGTATTCTGGAAAAGAAGAATTATTTTTTTTTTTTTTCAAATTGCTTCTCAGTTGAAAATTAAAATGACTTAATATTTCAAATTGCACTGGCTGGACTAGTGGTTAAACTCTAGTGGAGTGTAGTTATCTTTATCTTGTTTCAAGCCTGTGCAATTCAGTGAGTGAGAGCTTATACTATTTTTGAAGATTGCTTTTTTCCTGGTTGACGTTTCAGATTCTGGCTAAGTTTTTCTAGTTCTTCATTATCTTTATTCGGCTGGCAAATTGCAGGTTCATTTGTCAAAAACCTGAGAGAAGTTCCACTATGCTGTGTCTGCACTGACTTGCTAGCTGATCTGAGGTGGCCCAATGGACCTAATAGAAGATCTGCACAAAGAGTAGAGTTCATTATGTTCGTATCAGTTTAAATGTACAAATGCAATAGTGTATAAAACATTCATTTAGTCCCATGAGATGAGTTTAAGAATTTTCAGGGGGAATTAGGTATGCCTTGGAAACATTAATGTATAATCCTTATTTTAAAATGCATATTGCTCTTCAGTGTTCCATATTTGAGTCTTTGAAATAAGTTCTCGCTTAACTCAATCTTATTGAGGTTAATGCTGGTATTGTTGCACTTGAATTTGGAATGCAGATTGAATTTGGTTAGCCTCCATTGCTTCTGTAATCAATGTTTTTAAAACAGACCGGTCAGTGAACTCTGGTCTGATCAGTCTAGTTCATTTGATTAAATAATAAATAATATTCAATGAATATTATTGAAATAATTTTAAAAAATGAAAATTCAAAATATATAAAAATATTTATAACACTTAAATATATGAAAATTATCTGGAAAATTGAATCGGATTTAATTAAATCGATTATTGACTCGGTTTCTATTTTTATTGGTTCGATCAGGGAAGTTGAGTCCGGTTTTGAGAACATTGTCTATAATATGGTGTGGTTGCACATGCTTGAGCATTGACTACACATTTCACATGCAATGGGGAAAAAAAATCCCTGCAAAGGAAAATTTTCTAACTGCTCAAGCACGTACTGTGATCAACTGCTACTACCAACTACCAATCTAAATTCTGTTAGCAAAGTTCTATACTGTGTAGTATCTGCTTGACGGGGCATTACAAGCTAACGCACGGAAGGAAGACTGTTGTACTCTTTATCCAAAAACAAACATAAAGCAAAATGCATTGATTGAAGATTAGACTAGTAAACCAATAATAATTCAAGCACCTACTGTTTATCTGGAGATTAATTATTTTCAAACATTAATAACTTCAAAACAAAAACATTAAATGTAAACATAAGTCAAATTAGCAGAATTTCATGAACGAAAAACACCCAATAATAATATCATTAGTATAAACAAAGAACAAATCTCAGAAGGCTATTTGGATTAGCAGAAACGTTTGTCGTTTTGAACGGTACGTGTTCTAAGCATGAACAATCTGCTTTAAAGAACAAAACACAGCTTCAGTCGAAAGCCCATGCAACTGAAGGCACAGAAGAAGCGAAATGTCCATTTTTTAACAAAAAAGAAAATATAAAATGTGAAAAAAACAAAAAAACTCTTATTTATTTCGTTTTTTTTTTCTTTCTTCTTTTATGAATCTGTAGAGATCGGGATTTGGGTTGCTCTTGGCCTTTCGTTTTATCTTCTGCTGATCAGTTTTCTTTGCCTTGGGATTAATCAATCAATCTCTCTAATGTATTTATGAAATGAAAAAGACCTTAATATTTATATATTTGTATGTATTCTTGTATTTAATGATTATTTACAGTTTGGCACATTCGAATAATTTAAAAAGAAAAATGCTTTTATTGCACCAACTACTTTTCTTTCTTATTGCTTACATTCGGATAATGAGGCATTCAAGTTTTCCTATTTGGGTTCGGTTGTCCTTTTAAATGTTTCTGTGTACGTTTGGAAAGAGTTTGTGAGCTAGCTTTTGCTCTTTTGTTCATATTTTCTTGTTGCTATATTAGTTGTGGCTGTTGCGGTATTGACTGCTGATTAATTTAATGGTTGTTTTTCAAATTTTGTTTTGACACATTAGAAAGCCTTTTTTTTCTTCATCTGAATCTTGTTGTTTAGGTTCGGCCTGAAAAGATTATTGCCTTTTTGAGTTGTTAAGCTTATTAGTTGAAAATTTTTAAACTTGGACTTGATTTTGGGTTTTGTGATCTGGTTCTGTTAGAATTGAAGTTTTGGAGATACTGGGGGGGGGGGGGGTGTGCGGCGGCTGTGCTTTGGAGAATGTCCAATTCACGGCTTTGAGGTTTATACTGATATCACAATCTGGTGTAGTTCATAGCTCAGTTTTTATTTCTAAGTTATGGTTGAATTTTGAGAATTTTTGGCTTGGCTATTCTAACAATTCCAATTGTCATAAGATCTATGCTGTAGGGAGGTTAGGCAGCTATATAACCCGAGGTGTGTACACTGTCTCTGGCCCCTTTCACCCTTTTGGTGGTGCTGTTGATATCATTGTGGTAGAGCAGCTAGATGGGACCTTCACATCCTTCCCTTGGTATGTTCGGTTTGGGAAATTTCAAGGGGTTTTGAAGACAAGAGAAAAGGTGGTAAACATTACTGTTAATGGAATTGATGCAAATTTTCACATGTATCTTGATCAAAGAGGAGAAGCGTACTTTCTTAGAGAGGTAGAAGGAGTACAAGGGGAATCTGTTTCATCTTCTTAAAGTGATGAGACAGATGGGAAATCTCAAAATAGCAGGAGGCCAATCAAGTCCAAAAGTTGTGATTTTGATTCCAATAAGTCGAATATGGTTGACCAGATTGATGCAAGTAATGGAAAGATTGTAGCCAGGACTAGTTCCCGCCGGTCTAGGATATTAGGTCTTGTTTTGGGACGGAAGTCAGTGAAGAACGATGGTTATTTAGATGGGGGTAATGCTCCTGGTGATGGCGTCATAAGTGTAAGTTCGTTGGAGCGTGCCGAGATTACAGCTAACCTTTTGGATGTGAAGTGGTCTACTAATCGAGCCACTAGTAAGTCCAAGAAAGATGATGTTTTACTGGTTTCGGCTTCAGATATCTCTGATAGTAAAAGGGATAGTGATAGGCTGACTAATGATGGACAACGCCAGATGGGCTCATCTGTGCAGGATGCCATTGAAACTGGTGCGGAGCATACATCAACTGAGGCAACTGGTTCCTTTAATGTGAAAATGCATATCAATTCTCATTCTAACTTTGAGAAGCAGAAATTCTCTGTTGAGGAAGCTAGTGTAGAAATTTCAAGTTTGGATGCCACTGAACAAATCATTGAGAATTTCATATTGGAAGAGAGTGCTCTGGAAGAAAAATTGCAAGAAATGTCTGAAATATCGGTAAACACTGATGAGTGTTGTTTACAGAATCCTGGTCAAGATGACAATCCTAGGGGTGTAATCTCTGAGATCATCTGCTCGGATTCACAAATTGTTGATGTTTCTGAAGCATTTCCAAGTAAGAACTTTGATGAAGGTTGGGTTTCTGATGAAAGAAATGTTGCGTTAGCAGGTTTTGGCATTTCTGAGGAGGAAAGTGGATCCAATATAATTCAATCTTACATTTACTGTGAGAAAGCTGAGAATTTAATAGTGGACTAAGATGGTCTAAATGCAAAATCACAGGAAACACTGGCCACTAGTCGAGGGCCTGAAGAAGTTCATTTTTGTGCTGAAACTTTGCATGTGACAACTGAGCTACTGTCTGAGGTACATCTTCTAACTATCTGTTTATTTCTTGTAAAATAAATTGAGAATTATCCAGACATTTTGAAAAAATTTTCATTGGATTTTTGAGAAAAAAAAAATCTCA
This sequence comes from Omphalea diandra, assembly GCA_949677035.1. Lineage (NCBI taxonomy): Eukaryota > Viridiplantae > Streptophyta > Magnoliopsida > Malpighiales > Euphorbiaceae > Omphalea > Omphalea diandra. The sequence continues at coordinate 14,026 of CATIWR010355115.1, forward strand.
ACTTATTCTGTGAATAAAAATATCTGAAGATGAGGAAAAAGGAACTGGCATAAACACAATTAGAAATGACACCTGTGGCTGCGAATGAGTTGCCTGCTAGTTTATTGTTTGTCAGTGGATTGACCAGAACCTAAGTTTGTTGTTAAAGATGTCAAGTCTGAGTTAATTAAGCTGAATCCAGGTCAACTAAAGCCCAACTATGGGCTTGTGAGCTTGATTCATAACTAGGGTATTTGTTAATCTGTTTGAGATGGTGCCTCAAGGATAATCTGATTCTCGAAAATGTTCATATGATGTTCTCTTGAGAGGATCTGATGGAGACAAAGCATCATCATGTCATTTTATCTTACTGCATTTGAGTTTTTATTGTTTCAACTCCTGATCTATAAAATAAGCAATTAATCATTCATGCACCAGCTTAGCCCCTGTGGACCGTGTATTATATGGCCTTATGCAAGATTTTTGGGTTGCAGTTATGTTTGCGTGTTAATGGGTTCCCTCATAATCTTTTATTTGTTGCTGTTTTTCTTTGTATTCTTAACGTATTTCTGTATTCCAATATCATGCCCAATCTGTTTAGAGGTTTTTAGTTTAAGAAAAATATAATTTTCTTTTGAAGTTCAGAATGAAGCTTGGTTGGCTGACATGGTCCTAGATTCTTGGTTCCACTCAAAAGCCTCAAGCTAACCAATGGATCAAGTTCAAGCTTAGGTACCCATGCTTGTATTTAGCTTGAGCCAGGCTCATGAGTTTCTTATAGATGTTCATCTTGGCTTGTGACTAACTTGTAAGTTGAAAAAGGAAGGGAAAAAAAAAAAAAAAGATTATGGGGCAGTGTCAAAAACTTTCATATTCTGAGGCACCACAGCTGTACCATTAACAGTATATAGATAACAAATAAAATTAATTGAACTCAGGGACCAAAATAATATATATGAAATATATATGCAAGACTAAATTTTATAATTTTTTTTGAGGGAAGGGGGTCATGCCCGCCCCCCATTGATAACTTCTGAATCTATTGACACTGAAGCGGTCAAAGTTTCATTCAGGGTACACTTATTCATCAAGTTGAGCAAATGGAGGTGGAGAGGGTACACAATCAGTCTTGTTATAATTTCCTTCAAGAAACGAATGCATCTTCTCCCTCAGTATGTCACAATAATGACCTTGAAGTGCCATTAGCAGTGTCGGAATGTTACACTAAAATGGTCAGTGTAGAATCTATGTTTAGTACTGCTGTAGAGGCTGAAAGCATTAGCTCCATGTCGAATTTTAGCAACTCAGTTCATCAAATTCAAAATCAGATAAATGTTGGGGATCAAATTACCAGGAATGAGCACCAACCCTTTTTGGAATCAGTTAGTGGTTCAGAACAACTTCATGGCGATAATAACCTGACAGAACCAGCTAGTGATCCAGTATCTGAGAGTTCAGAGGAAGAGCAATTCCTCTTCAGTGATCTTGATGACTCCAAACACAGAGAAGCTCAGAGCATGTCAAAATTTACTGATGGTGTAGTTAAAGAAAATCATTCTTTATTTTGTCCAGAGGGTTCTGACAAAGTAAATAGGCCTTTTGATACAAATGATGAATCTTTTTCATCTCAAGGTAGCCTTTTCCAAAAGAATCAATTGGATCCTACTGAAAAATTGATAGGCAAATTAAAGGTAGCTTCAAGTCCCATTTGTATTCCCAAATGTCATAGCACTTCTGGTGTGGAAGTTGCACGATCATTACCCAATATGCGGTTCTGTATTAATGATCTAGGTGCTGAGGACCTTCATCATCCTTTAAGCCATTCACTTGACTTAGATTCCAAACCATTGGAGTGGAATTGGCATAGCAAGGATGAGTCAAGCTGTATAAAATCAGATAGAAACAATGAAAACCAATCATCACTACAGCACTCCAATAAGGAAGATCCTCACTGTGTAGAAGATATCAAAAGTGGTCTTGCAAATCCAGCTGCTGGTAAGAGTATTAGTTTTACCATCTTTCCTTTCTGGCATAGCCATAATTTTAAGTTGAGTAGACAATAGTGGACTGAATTTGGTCATTTGTTTTCATAGTAAGTATGATGTTGCTGCATTCAGGAAATGTTAATTTTTTCATTTTTGTAGCAACCTTTTTGACATTTCCTTCATATAAATTGTATATTTTCAGCTTTAAAGTGATTATTTCTAAATTACTGGCTCATGCTTTTTGATTTCAATTAAACCAAAGAGGAGCAATGTTGTATTTGTTAATTTTTTAGGTGCTTAGATGTTCCTTATGAAGATAACTGTAGAAAGTCTCTCATGTATTGTGCTTTATGCAGAGATATCTCTTTGCAAACACTTGCTATATGAAGGAGTGGGAGCTGAAGCTGCTTCTCAAGCTTTTGATGCTGAAAAGCTGGACATAGATAAATTAACTTCTATAGGTCCTGAAATTGTGAAGAATGATAGGCTTATTGTTAGAATTGGTGGCCATTACTTCCCATGGGATGCAGCTGCTCCTATTGTTTTAGGAATAATTGCATTTAGAAGTGAAGTCATATTTGAACCAAAAGAAAAGATCCCTATTGACCAAGTTGTGAAATCTCATGTAGGGGATCCATCAAAAGCCATTGTTAACAGTGGTGGAAACTGGAGACTATGGCCATTCACTTTTACAAGATCAAGATCTAGGAAGAAAACACCACCAACTCTAAGTGACACCAGGAATTCTGATGCTGAGAATGTTTCAGAAGGCAATATTGGCACTGATAATGATCAAAATGTGGTGAAGCCCAAGCCCTCAAGAAAGGTGCTAAGGGAAATTAGTCCAACATCTGAAGAGCTGGCATTATTGAACCTGAAGGAAGGGAGTAATGTAATAACATTCACATTCTCCACTGGAATGCTGGGGAAACAGAAGGTCATCAATTATTGGATTTATTACTTAAAATTAACTTTTTTCCCTTGTGCATGGAATTTTCTGTGTTTAGTTTCCTTTTCTTTTTTCCCTTTCTTCTGACTCTTTTCAGTTAAAATTTTTTTTTTCTTTTGGGTGGTTTCTTAACATTATGTTGCTCAACAGGTTGATGCTAGAATTTATTTGTGGAAATGGAACACTCGCATAGTGATCTCGGATGTTGATGGGACAATAACAAAGTAAGAGTTTTCTTAAGCTTTTTAATGCAAAGAGTGTTCCTAACTTTTTTGGATATTTCAATGTTTACAAGTTGAAATTTCACTATTTTCAGTTTTGAATTACTGTTCTATGAAATGGTACAACTGTATGTATGAACTCCATCCTAAATATTGTTCTTCTTCTATAATTACCAAGCATTGTACTTGTTGTAGACCCATTGTTAAATGGAGAGTAATTAGGTACATATATTTATCCATTGACTAATTAGTAAGCAATCTGGATTCTTATATGTTCCATAATACATGGTTCTAAACCCAGCTTCATTCAAACTGAGTAGTATTCTTGCCTACTTGATAGAGATCAAATAAAATAATGAACAGTTATGTGTTTGTTGGACTCTCAAAGAAATGTGGCTTCTTATTTCCCAGAATCCGAGGATGTATGAAATGTAAATATGTTGCAGAATAGGGACATTGAAACTCACGAAGTAGGTCTAGCTAGAGTGATACATGTAAGGGTGATTTGAATTCCCTAACTCATATGCTTTAATTGAATTGCCGAGGATCGTTTCAAGTATCAAGTTTAAAGGACTTTAAATCCCAATTAGACATCTAAAAAATCCATTTCTAGCCATTTGACTTATAAAGATTTAAAGGTTGTTAATTCTAACCCTAGATTAGCTAAAGCCAATTTAAGTATATAATTAACTAATTAGCAAAGTTACTAAGAAATCCACTTAATAGTTTCACCAAGTTCTTTCAAGAATTCAAAAAAAAGAACTAAATCTCGTAGCAATATGCCAAAAAAAAAAAAAAGAATTATCATCAATTGTATTGCTTTGTTCGAATGGGGCTATTTGTAGCCTTACACGCTTAGTTTCCTAACTAGAATGAAAGAATAAAAATCCTAGAAAAGATAGGTGACAATTCAGCTAGGCTTATTTTTTCACCTAAATAATAGTTAAACATCATAATCCTAATTTAGTAAGCTAACAAATAAAGCATTTTGATTGGCCATGGGTGAATTCGGCCAAGGTGGCTTTCGAACACTAAAACACCTTATTTTAAGTTGCTTACAAGAATGGAAAAAACTAACAAAAGATCCTAAATAGATATGGCCTAGGATATTCGACCAATGAGGAGTAGTCTTAAAGAGAATAGTAAAACAATGACAACTAAGCAAATTTTGAAAGTATCTTTGACTTGTGGGTTTTATCGCTTTGTTCACACGTTTTGGGCTCAATTTCCTTATCTTGGATGAATAATATTGGTCTTTGGTTATCTCCTCATATTGTACTCCATTGGATCAAGCTATTTGTCGAAGTGTCCAAGTTCCAAGCATCTTCTAATTGATCCATGCACCAACTTTGGTATTTAAGTTCCATGCTTCAAATCTTATATCTAATTGGTCAATTGGGTTTGTTTGCATCATTCTCTCCTTCTTTGAAAAGATTCGTTCTTGAATCTTGGCCTACAAGAAAGCAAAAACCAATCATAAGAACTAATAAAGATAAATCTAAATTAAACTTACTATGCAAATTGTAAGTATTCCCGCTTGGATCAAATATAACTTGCATTAAATCTATAGAAAGATTAGAACACGCCAAAGAAATAGGAAAAATGAAAAACAAGACCAAAATATTGAAAGGAAACCTTGGAAAATGTCTTCCATCAAGTATAGAGAAACACTAAGTTTTCAAACTTCTTTTAATCAAAAACACTAGTTAGAAACAATCTAGGTTTATCAAAACAAGATTTAAAAATCAAAGAAGAACTAGAAACACAATAAACATAAGAATTTTCAAAATCAAAAGACAACATTCTACCTAACCAACGTCTAAGGTAAAAAGAAGAATAAAATAATTGATTTAAAACACTAAGAAAAGAAAACTTACATTTAGAAGACGAAGAAGAAGAAGAAGAAGAAGAAGAGCAAGCAATGCAAGAACTAGTTTTTAACGAACTTTTTGTATGCAAATCACGTTTTAAACAAAAAGGAAAACAAAAACTAGAATACAAAATTCGCAAACACCTAAAACTAGAAGAAGAAACGCAAAAAAGAAGGTTTAAAAAAAGAAAATGAACATTTAGAACATAAAGAACTCCTAAAAATGTTAGAAACAAAGCAAGAATCAACTGACTTCCTTTTAGGATGTTTAAGAGTAGGTAAGTTCAATTTTTCAACCATGTAAGTGCTAGCAACATTAGTACATGAACCACCGGCAATAATCAAAGAACATACCTTGCCTTCGATCCTACACTTGCTTGGAAGATGTTTTCCCTTTGCTCATCATTTTCTTTAACTTGGGCACTTAAGAATCTCCATGCAAACAAAAGTTCTTTGCTACTAACAACATTAAGCTCATCATCACTAGCATCAACAAATGGGGGCATATCAGGATCTCTGTCTACATCACTATCACTATATTAATATTCAATATTCCCATTTACAATAACCGGTCTTTTTATTTGGGCACTCCCTTGCTACATGTCCACGCTCTCTACATTTAAAACACTCAATAAGATCAGGCTTGGGCTTGGATGATTTGATTTTGTTGGGCTCATTCTTGGGCTTTCTTCCTTCTTTTTCTCCTTGGTGTAGGGCTTGGCAATGGGCCTTTCTACATCTTTCAACTTGTTAGTCCAATTAGAAGAAGGAAAATTGGATTTGAAAGTTTACCTTTAAGTTGTCTTTCCTCCCTTAAGGCTGTATGGTAAGCTTCTTCAAAATCTACAGTGTTGTTGCTCAATTCTATCAACAATTTCTTTATTAAGCCTACTAAGAAATCAAGCAATAGTTTATTCTTCATCCCCTTAATGTTGACACATATTAATGCAATCATCTCTGAATAATATTCCTCCACGCTTCTATTTTCCTGCACAAGTCTTTGCAAACTGTTAAGCAAACCTCTATAGTAATATGAAAGAACAAATCTTTTTCTCATGATTCTTTTTCATCTCATGCCATGTTACAATGGGATCTTCCCCAGATCTACACCTATTTATTCTCAATTGATCCGACATATAATAGCATAATCAACAAATTCTACAGCAGTAAGTTTTAATTTCTTATCCTCATTATAGTTATGACACTAAAAAATAAATTCTACCATCTCTTTCCATTTTAAATAAGTTTCGGGATCGCTTTTACCATGAAAAGTAGGTATTTTCATTTTTATGCTACCCAAATTGCCATCTTGCTTGCCATGCGGTAGGATATTATCCTCCATTTGGTCGCCATCATCCTTATGTACCAATCTACAACGTCTAGGTTGCATCAAAGTTGTGTTGGAATTGTTAATGTGTTCGCTAGATCTATCTTTTTTACCTTTTCCATCAATTGCTCCATCTTTTCTTGTATGGCTTTTATGAGGAGCTTCCACTTCGGATCACCATTAGGATCTGTCATGATTAGAAAGAACAAAAGAAAATCTCACAAAATCACTCTCTTATGTGTTTACACTCGAAAGATGTTACTCCCTTCATGTTTCAAACAATAAAGCTTTTTCCCTCTTATGATTTTACACACTTTTGCCTTTTACCTCTCTTGTTTCTTTTCTTTAAGTTCTTTAGGAACTAGAGTTACTAGTCTCAAAATAAATAGGAAATTTGGTGTTTAGGCTGAATCGAAAGTTTGAAAATCAACCGATTCAAGATGGTTTTGCAAAACAAATTGTAATTAGTTTCTTCTTTCTTTTTTTTTTTTTGTTTCTGTTTTTCTTTTTTTTGATGTCTTTCTTTTTTTTAAAAAAAATTTGAAGCTAAATTACAACTTTGAAATAAAGAGAACACAAAACAATGCAAACTATTAGGCTGAATTGAGGTGAGTAGGGGCAATTTTGTAATTTCAACTTTTTTCTTCAATTTGGATGATATATTTCAGCCCTAGACACATAAGAAGCACCGGAGAATTGATTAGACATAAAAAGAAATGAATGTGAATGAGAAACAATGAAGAAATTGCAAGAAATAAAATAAAATTCAAGTTTTCTTAATTTAAGGAAATTTTGACAAACTCCCAAAATTTAAGAAATTTCTTGAGTGAATCACTTCCAATCTGAAGTTAAAGACACAAAAATGATTAATCAATGATGGAAAACGAATTTGGATGGAAAACAATGAAGAAAATTGAATGGAAAGAAAGAGCTAATCATATTGCAAGTATTCCTAAATTTTAGGAAATTTTGCAAAGTTCCTAAATTTTAAGGATTTTCTTGAAGCCATCTGTTCTAATACGAAATTAAACACAAAATAAAGGTTAATCAACAATGAAAACGAGTTGGAATAGAAAGAAACAAAGAAATCTAACTAGAACAACGAAAGCAAACTTATTTTGTAAAATTCCTTAATTTAAGAAAAATTTGCAAAATATAAAATTCTAATCTGATTTTGATGATAAAATTATGTTAAATGATGATGAAACAAACTAATTTAATGATAGAAACACATAAAACAAATTGAAACACAAAAGAGTTGTTGCACCCGAATTGGATCAACAAGGTATGCAAATCGTAAAATTGAACTTTTTGTATTTTTTTTTATTTTTGATGATGCAAAATGATTTGAAACAGATTTTAACGATGAAATAACACTTAATTATGATGAAACAAACAAAATTAATACAAGAAAAGTGAAGAAAACGAATTGGACACAATGAATGAGATGAGGTTAAATAGAAAGAAAAGAAGAACAAGATGCAAACACAATAAATAAGAACACAAAGGAATACTTAATAATTGAAATCTTAAGCTTTGATACTAAATGATACATGTAAGGGTGATTTGAATTCCCTAAGTCGTATTGCCAAAGATTGTTTCAAGAATCAAGTTCAAAAGATTTTAAATTTCAATTAAACCTTTAAAAAATCTGTTTTTAGCAACCTAAATTATAAATATTTAAAAGTTGTTAATTTTAATCCTAGATTAGCTAAAATCAATTTAAGTTTAAAATTAACTAGTTTGTAAAGTTACTAAGAAATCTACTTAATAGTTTCACCAAATTTTTTCAAAAATTCAAGAAAGAGAACTAAATCTCACGGCAATATGCCAAAAAAAGAATAATAATCAATTGTATAGCTTTGGCCGAATGAGGCTATTTATAGCCTTACATGCTTAGTCTTCTAACTAGAATGGAAAAATAAAAACCCTGGAAAAGATAGGTAACAATTCGATTGGGGCTTAGGTGTGCACCTAATTAGTAGCTAAACATCATAATCATAATGTAATAAGCTAAAAAATAAAGCGTTTTGATTGGCCAAAGGTGAATTCGGCCAAGGTGGATTTCTAACACTAAAACACCTTATTTTGAGTTGCTGACAAGAATGAAAAAACTAACAAAAGATCCTAAATAGATATGGCTAGGATATTCGACCAATGAGGAGTAGTCCTGAAGAGAATAGAAAGACAATGCTAACTAAGCAAATTTTGGAAGTATCTTTGACTTGTGGGCTTTATCTCTTTATCCACATGTTTTGGGCTCAATTTCCTTGTCCTGGCTGAATGCTATTGGCCTTTGGTTATCTCCTCATGTTGGGCTCCATTGGATCAAGCTATTTGCACCTTTTGAATTGTTCAACTTTTAAGCATCTTCTAATTGCTCCACGCACCAACTTTGAGTTTTAAGTTCGATACTCCAAACCTTATGTCCAATGGGCCAATTGGGCTGTTTCCATCACAAAGTCATTTTGAATCTATTTTAGCCCTTTGTGGTTCTAACATCTTCATAATTTTTAACATAAATATTGACAATAGGATAATTTTTGACAAGAAAACTTGATTGCATGTGCTTGAATATTGTTCATTCCTTTCATTGGTATATGTGCTAGTCTGAGCTTCAAGGCTTTCATCTCTTTTTTTTTAACTAAAATGTCTTTGTACCTTATATTGGAGGTGTTGGTTTTTTTTTTTTCTTTTTCTCTAATTATTATGCATGTAGCATTCAAACATCACAGTAAAGTAATATTTTCTCTAAAAAATTCCGTTGATCTGAATTGTGAACCTTTATAACTTGATAACCTATATTTAAAATACTATATCTCCTTTTTGTACATCTTTCTATTTATGCTTTCTTGGTCTTGAAGTCAGCTTGCATTACATTAATACTCCCTTGAATTTGCAAAAGGCATATTTTTACGATTTTGTTATTTTTCTTCAGCTTTTGCTTTTGTAAAGGCTGGGTTTCTCCTGGACATATCTGACTCCTCTGTTTGACATTGTTATCACAGATCAGATGTTCTTGGTCAATTCATGCCTTTGGTTGGGATGGATTGGTCACAAACAGAGGTCGCACCCTTATTTTCAGCTATTAAGGTGTGTTGCATTTCATTTTATACATTTGTATTGGATTGGATTGGAATGTAAGTGAGAGTTCATATTTTGGTTGAGGCAACATGTGATATATCATGTTTTCACATATGGGTTCAAGCAAACCAAATTCTCCTAGATAGATTCCACAGAATCCAAGCTAGAGACTATCTTTTGGTTCTCAAGTTCATTTGTTATCATGTAACTATCATCTTGCAGAGCTATAACTGTTGTACATGTTTAATTTCTATCTGTGTGAGTTATTATGTAAATATTTTTTATATGTTGTAGCAAACTTGACTTATTGCTGGTGACAATGTTCTTGACTCTTGCAAGGATTTCTCATTTATCACAGGAAAATGGGTATCAATTACTTTTTCTAAGTGTGCGAACAATATCTCAAGCATATATTACTAGACAATTCCTAGTCAACCTTAAGCAGGTGATTTGATGCCAAACTCATAATCTGAAGTTTTGAAATCAGGATCAAATTGTCCCTCTCTTTTTTTTTCTCCCTCTCTCTCTCCCTCTCTTTCTCTCTCTCTCTCCTTAAACAGATGTATGTTCTCTTATTTGCAGGATGGGAAGGTGTTACCTGATGGCCCTGTAGTTATATCTCCTGATGGACTTTTTCCTTCTTTATTTCGAGAAGGTACCTAGTATCATATTGATATAGTTTCTAGAATCCAAGCGCGCGCGCGCGCACGCACACACACATATATATATTTTGGCCTCTGAGGCAGTGACATGAATGCATGGTTCCCATTGATCTGCTAAGTCTAGCAGTAAAACTTTGAATAAGGCTGCTAACATTTATTCAATTTTCTGGAAATAAATCTTTTTCTTAGTTATAATGTCTGGATTAAATATCCTTCCTATTTTTCAGTCGTAGAGTGTTCCTCATAAGTTCAAGACCATGTTTCTCACCTCTAATGTCTGGACTAAATAATTCTTTCTATTTTTGTCGGTCATTAAAAGGGCTCCTCCTGAATTCAAGATTGCATGTTTAGAGGTTAGTTTTCCTTTGTTTATTTTTTTTTTCTTAACATATTCTATGGTTCTTTAAGTCAAAACCATGCTGTTTTATAATTTATGTGCTTAGCAAAGATTTTTCTTCAGATAGATTGGTGTTGCATGGGTTGATACCTGACATAACATATACAAGTCTCTATGCTTTTAAGTTTTAATTGTCTCTCTCTATTTCTGTCTTTTTTTTTTTTTTTTTAATAAAGACGCTTTCAAAAGTCATTTGCTCTTCATAATGAGGAGACCTAGATTTTACAGCTCTTTACTAGAGTGCGTGAACTGTGAAGTATTCTCTTTCGAGATGCTATTCTCTACTTGGAGAGAGAGAAAGAGAGAGTCTATTATGATAATTGAGAGAGAGAGAGAGAGAGAGATGACTCCCAAATTAACATATGAGGAGTCAAAAAAAAAAAAGACTTCTGTGAACACTGGTACACATGAATGCATTGGTATATTTCTGAAGGAAGATGGATTTGAATATTTCTTAAAATATCAGGATATCAAGGCAATGTTCCCTTCAGATTGCAACCCCTTCTATGCTGGTTTTGGTAACAGAGATACGGATGAGATTAGCTACCTGAAGGTTGGAATCCCAAGAGGAAAAATCTTCATCATTAATCCCAAGGTAAATCAAGAGCCTTCTGCATAAAGAACATAATTTTCAAATATTTGCTAGTATCTAAATGTCAAAATTTCCTACCGATGGTTACATTTGCAGGGTGAGGTTGCTGCGAACCAGCGTGTCGACACAAAATCATATACTTCACTTGATGCTCTTGTGCATGGCATGTTCCCAGCCATGGCATCATCCGATCAGGTTTAGTTTTCCTCTTGTTTTCCACTCTTTACTTGTGCAGTTCTGCTCTTGTTTGACATAAGCCATAGAAATAGTTGAAACTTGGAGCTTTTTATTTATAGTCCCTGTTTATTCCTTTTCCTGCATCTGAATACATATGTTTTCAATCACATAAGTTTCAATGGGGCTAAGGATTGGTAATAATTGACTTCCCTGAAAAGCAATTTTTCATCATTTTTTCCAGTCCATTCCATAATTTCTAACTAGGAAGCATCTATTTTAGTTTATTTTAATTTTAATATATCATGACATTGTGTGTCAAATATGTCTCAACTCCAGATTTAGTTAAATTCTTCTTTGGAGTGACTGATTTGTGTTCTTTTTATCTGCATTTTGAACAGGAAGATTTTAATTCATGGAATTACTGGAGATTACCTCCTCCTGGCATTGATATATGAACGCATCAAGTGCAGATTTTTGCAGAACCCTCTGAAATGGGTTTTAGCCATGCTGGTTCCGGAACTATAAAGGTATTCTTGATTTTAGCTTTTTTGCTGTTTCAGAAAAAAGCAGGATAGAACTTTGGATTTCATGTGACTATCATTTTAAGTTATTATTCATCCCAGATGCTATTAATATGGTATTCAGTTCAAGAATTGTGCTAATTTGGTTAAAAAATTCTTGAAAAGGCGGAGAGAGACAGAAGAGGAGGGGGTGGGGAAGTAATTTGTTTAACTGTCTTGACATTATGAGTGGCATTTGGTAGATGATTAAAATGATTAGTTGCACTTCGAACTTTTATTACTCAGACTTTGTTTTCTGAGATAATAAAAATCTATTGTGCTGGCAAATTACAGGTTGCACCATGCATGTAGCCAAATTTTATGGCCACGCCGACCCAAAGGGAATTTACGGAAGATACTCCACCAAAAAGGTTGAATTATTTGTGCCTTTTGTCTTTGCTTCCGGAATAGTTAAATGTACAATATTATATAGCTCATACGTTTAGCCCCATGAATGTAAGCATTTCTCGTGGGAAATAGGCATTCCATGGTAAACATTCATGTATAAGCCTCATTATGAAATGCATCATCATTGTCATTGGTTCTGATTTCTGATTTTATAACCATTTTGGCTGCTCCTGGTGTTCTGATATTGGATGCAAATGACTTCAGGAGTACGACCTGACCAATGTTGTTAATCACGTTGATATCAAACATTTCACAGATCTTGGTTGGCCTCTTTGGCATCTGAAACGCTTGGCGTCCAAACTTTATCTTGTTAGTTTTTCACAGAAAATGCGGCTACTATGGGGGCAATAATTTCAGTTAATCATAGGTCATGCAGCAACTTGTCTTGATAATCTTGATTTCCAGAGTTTCCAGACCTAGAACCTGGAAAAGAGTGGAATTTCTTGTACTTGGATGGAGTAACTTTTGATGTCATTCTTTTTCCGTGGAAACTCCTTAAAAGGTCTACCATACCAGAAAAGAAGGAAAAAAAAAAGAAAAAAAAAAAAGAAAGAACAGAAGAAATGGGCAATTGTGCAGATTATTTTCCATTAAAAACCATATCAATAAACAAAGGCTCATTATTATAACACAAAGTAATTGTTCAAAGAACAAATTAGAACCGTATGATCTTTACACCCAACTGCTTTTGGGCAAAGTCTACAAGATTATTGATCTCATTCTCATCAATAAAGCCATCGCCATTTGAATCTGCAGCCTGTATCCCTCTCTTCCCCTTCAATCTTGCAAACCATCCTCCATTGACGCGGATGGCATCCACGAGCTCTTCTTTGCTTATTCGGCCGTCTTTGTCAGTATCAAACGATTTCAACCATCGCTTGAGCTCCTGGACGGTCATTTCACGTTTCCCATCTTGAGCAATGCCGCGAGTTGCCATAATCGCCATTTCAGCAAGTGTAAGAGCTGCAAGTGCTTTCTTGGATACCATGAACCCTTGCAACAACTTCTGCAATATATAATATAACTCTCTGTTCCTCACGTTTTTCTAATGTTATAAATATAAGAGGCATTTTCTGATGTCTTTCTTATAAAGTAAGATGTTATTAATAGAAGAAAAAGGAAAGCATCTTAATATTAAGAAATTGTAACTTTCATGGTTGGAATTGCCTTTTCCATATATAAAAAGTGATTCTAAAATTTTTAAAATAGATAAATTTTATCAAATTTATATCAATTATAGGTTTCAAGATCAAAATTTGAATAAGAAACTAATATAATTTAGTATGATATATGTTATAAAAGTATTTTTTTTCTCATTTTTTAAAAAATTATTATTTTTTAAAAATCACTTGAATTTTAATTATGAATTAAATTATTAATTTCTTTACGATTTTCTTATTTTTAGAAATAAAAATTATTTCAAAATGACATAAGTTAGTCACCCTTGATTTTAATTATTGATACAATTAATATACATTTAGCCAATTTTAAGTAATATTAAAAGATTTTGAATACAACTAAGTTTTTTATTTTATTTTATTTTTTTTGGTCATTAGGCGTATTGGGTTTCATGTCTAAATGGAATCTTATTATTATTATTTAAAAAAAGGGCCGTAAAGGGTCAGAAGAAAGAAAAGAAACACGGAAATTAAAAGATGATGCTTGTTTTTTTTTTAACAAAAAAAAAGTTTAAACGATTAAAATATGCTTAATTTGCAGGCTCTACCTTTTGATAATTGTTCTTTCACTTATGCTAATAGACAAAGCTAATCAGGTAGCTTAGTTTAATGGGCTCTCATTTTGAATAATGTTAATATTCTAATGGAAGAGGTTTCCTATCATTATTACATCTGATGTATTCAAGGATATTTCCTTACTTTTTTCGTAATAATGTTACAGCTTTTTTATTAAAAAACACATGTGCT
>CATIWR010355188.1:0-12418 GCA_949677035.1 Omphalea diandra
TAAATATCTTGCAGTCAGAGACTTAATAAAGAAAGGAGACATTGAGATTCAGTAAGTTAGTACTGATTTGATGTTAGTTGATCCTCTAACCAAAGGACTTAGACCCATAGTTTTCAAGAAACATGTTTGTGATATGAGTATTGTGGAGTCCTTTGATGTGTTTGGTTAGTGAGAGTTTTTTATGCTTATAATTGAATGTTCAAGTTAAAAAATTTTTTTTGCTACATTGCTTATTCATATTTATTTATATGAGTTGAGTGCTTTGTGGTTATTTGTTATGTGCATGTGCACATTCTATATATATATAGCATGCTATAAGTTGTGTGTGGTGTACTTAAGATTTGTGTGATTATCTTAAGCATAGCTGATTTCCAATTGTGTTTCTGGAAACAAATGCTAAGGCATTATGGTTAATATGCTTAAGAATGGTGTGATTATCTTAAGCAGAGCTGGTTTCCAATTGTGTTTATGGAAACAAAGGCTAAGACATTGTGATTGTATTTCCAAATGAAAATAACAATCTTATTGTGAAGCATTGTGAATTTCTCTTGCTCGTTAGAGCATGTGTGAAAGAGAATTGGAGGACTGACAAGAAAATAGTGTATTGATCACATGTGGACACTATTTTCTTGCTACACTGTCATATCAGAATTTAGGTCGGTTAAGTTGTCAATATTTGTGACTATGGATTGATACTATGTCAATAAGGGGCATAACTATTGTCATGATCCGATATTAATAATTTAATGTGGGCAGAATTGTGTTTGAGGTGTCACTTTATCAATAAACTATATGTTTTCTAAACTTGTGTGACCACACTTGAGTTTAAAGTATTCAGTCAGAGAGTTGTTTTCAAAAATGTTTTCTTTCATAAAACATGAAAACACCATAATTAATATTGCCCAAGTAGGAGAATGTTGAAATTTTTATGTGGGCTAACATTAATTATGAGTTTATTTTAATTATTTATAAAGCGGACTGGATAATATAGTTTATTGATTTGGGGTAAGCCCAATTAAAATGTGATAAATTGAGTTATGGGCTTGTGACACCTTTTGTGGGCCGATATGGAAGACGGTCAGTGTAAACCTATTTTAACATGGACCTGTGATGGGTGGACCTGTTAGAATCTATTATAAATATGCTAAGTCCTCTCTCTTGCCTGCATAATGAAAAATCATAGTTGGTACACCCATCGTAGCCGTCTTGTGAGAAGGTCAATGAGATGAAGACTTAGTTTTCTTTTTCAACTCATCTAACCTATTATTCGAGTGTTCTATTTTCATTGATCAGAATAATGACGTAGAACAATTTGAGATCCAACGCGTAAAGAGGTATGCAAATTGTTTTCGCTTTCAAATCTACTGTGCAAACAGGTACGCAATTTTGCTTTCGCTTAATCATGAATGGTGTTCTAAATTTATGTACTAGATTCTGAATAAATTCTTACAGAGCGTGCACAAGGAGTTGCTGAGAATAATCGAGAGAGAAGGGAGGGATAACTATGGAGGAAAGAGAGATGATGGAGGGAAATTAATTTTTTTAATAAAAATACTGTATTTTTTTTAATTAATTCACGACTTCAGTCGGTGACCTGTTTTACTTTACAGTTACAACTAATTATAATTTGTGGTGGCTTGGAAGCAACCCTAGCAAGCACTAAGAATATTGCTGCCACTATGGTCACAACATGAACTATGATTAGGCTTGTTTGTCGTGGGAATTCAATGCCATAAATGAAGAGAAAGGGTCGATCAATAGAGTACCCCCCCTTCCCCAAAAAAAACTAAAAAATAAAAAATAAAAAATTAATAACACATGGTTTCCTAGAGGAAGATACGCAAAAAGAGACTCTTGACGAATTACTTCTTGGCCAGGTAATGTGAGGCTGTGATAATAGTAAATGTAGAAATCAAAAAGCACATTCAAGATAATGCAAGCTTAGGTTCACATGATATATCTGTTTTCTTTTTTGGTATTTTGAAAATTCTGTATAAGACATGCCTATATTATGAGGTAGTAACATACCAGGACTACTAAATTAGTATTCTGAAATTAATAATTTGGCTGCGAACTTGAAACTTTTTTATTTTAGAGGAACAAATTATGTCCAGTTGTAGTCTTTCTAGGCCATAGGCTTTGCTTGTGAGAATGATAGTCTCATCAACACAAAATGGTTGGTGTTTGTTCTATTATATAGGACCAATATTGGCTGATTTTGCCTCTGTATAGGAACACAATTGTCAAGTTTGGCTCATAGTATCAATGGATGGTTTTAGAACGCTGTTTGTCTTTTCTTTTTTTTTTTTTTTCCTTCTTTCCACCATAAGAATGTCCACTGCAGCAGACACCATTAGTCCAGGTCAGTCCATCAGAGATGGAGACACAATAGTTTCAAGAGGGGAAACCTATGAACTTGGATTCTTCAGCCCTGGTGGTTCGTCAAGACGATGCATTGGAATCTGGTTCAAAAAGATATCAACAGGAACTGTTGTTTGGGTAGCCAACAGAGAAACTCCAATTCTTGATCACTCAGGAGTTCTAAATTTCACAGACCAAGGCATTCTTCTTCTTCTAAATAGTACAAATGGTGTTGTTTGGTCATCTAACAAAACCAGAACTGCAAAAAATCCTATTGCTCAGCTCTTGAACTCCGGAAATTTTGTTGTCACTAATGGAAATGACATCAACCCAGAAAATTATTTACGGCAGAGCTTTGATTATCCGGTTGACACCGACCTACTAGGCATGAAACTTGGAAGAAACTTGGTTACAGGCCTAGACTGGGATCTATCATCCTGGAAGAGCTTCGATGATCCTGCTAGAGGTGAATATACTGCTGGAATAGATCCTAATGGGCATCCGCAGCTAGTATATAAGAAGAGGAATACCATAACATTCAGGGCTAGATCCTGGAATGGCATTCGTTTTACAGGAACTCCTAGAATGAGACCAAATCCAGTTTACAGATATGTGTCGAATGGAAAAGCGGTCTATTTCATTAGTTAACTTCTAAACAGTGAGCGCTTGACATGGATAGATCAAATGCATAGTTGGGCTATTTGGTTTTCAGTTGGTGAAGGTCGCTGTGATAAGTATAATCTGTGTGGTGCAAACGCCAAATGTAACATTAATAACTCTCCATTGTGCATGTGCTTAGAAGGGTTCGAACCAAAATCAACTAGAGACTGGAGTTTTCGAGATTGGTCTAGTGGGTGTGCTCGAAAGAGTTCTTTGGATTGTGGCAAGGGAGAAGGATTTTTGAAGCATACTGGAACGAAGATGCCAGACACGTCTAGATTATGGTTCAATAGCAATATGAGCCTTGAGGAATGTGAAGAAATGTGCTTGAAGAATTGCTCGTGTCACTTATGCAAATACGGATATTACAGGAGGTGGAAGTGGATGCTTGGTTTGGTTTAACGACTTGATTGACATGAGGGAATTCTCTGATACAGGGCAAGAGCTCTATATTCGGATGGCTCCTTCGTATCTAGGTACACTGATGGTTCTCATTTAAGTCAGATTTGCAAAATTAAGACTTTTAGTTACTAGTTCCACTTAGTTTCATATATATGACAATTGCAGTAGCAGTGCTGT
Organism: Omphalea diandra; assembly: GCA_949677035.1. NCBI lineage: Eukaryota > Viridiplantae > Streptophyta > Magnoliopsida > Malpighiales > Euphorbiaceae > Omphalea > Omphalea diandra. The sequence goes on from CATIWR010355188.1 coordinate 3,601, forward strand.
GCATTTCTTCTAAATCTGCTTTCAATTCTTGTGCATTAACTCTACTTTCAAATCTTAAGATGCTATCAAGAAGAAGAGAGAATCCAGGAGAGAGAAGCGTATGGGAATCATTGCCTGCACCACAGTGCTAGCCCTAGGAGTACTTATACTTGGATGGATACTGTATATGAGGAAAAAGGAAAGTTAAAATCCAAGGTAATCTCTTTTGCATTTTGATTTCAGTTTAGTATGCTTATATTGCGTTACAAGTTTGCGCTGCTGTGCACTAATTTAACAACGATACATGCAGCAATTTGAAAGGATTTTCTTAAATTTATCCCTAATAGTTGAGCTCTGAGTTCCCAATCATTTCAACTATTTTCAGAGAAGATGAGAAGCACAATTGGAAGAGATTACAGCAACCAAACCAGAAACGAAGACCTGGAGCAACCAATAATTGACTTCGTCACAATAATGAAGGCCACAGATAACTTTTCGAGGGATAATATGCTTGGAGAAGGTGGTTTTGATCCAGTGTACAAGGTAAAGTAGAACTTTACTTATAAATAAGACTAAGCATTGCATAAGAGAATGTGTTAATTTTGGATGTAAACTTTCAGGGCACATTATTCGATGGGCAAGAAATTGCAGTAAAGTGGCTGTCCATGAGTTCTGGACAAGGACTAGAAGAGTTTAAAAATGAAGTTCTATTGATTACGAAGCTCCAGCACCACAATCTTGTGAAGCTTCTTGGTTGTTGTATTGATGGAGATGAAAGAATGTTAATATATGAATACATGACCAACAAAAGCTTGGACTTCTTTGTTTTTGGTTTGCTCCTATACAAATAAAAAACTGCTTGTTTCTCTGCTTAATACTTGCAGTGTTCTTGCGAACTTAATTTTTTGTCAATCAATACTAACGTCAATAAAAATTTTGATCAGATCAATCAAAAGGCAAGCTATTGGATTGGTAAAAGTGCATGAGCATTATTGATGGAATTGCTAGAGGACTTCTACATCTTCATTAAGACTCAAGACTCAGGATCATCCATAGAGATCTCAAAGCCAGCAATGTTTTACTAGATAAGGATATGAACCCAAAAATTTCAGATTTTGGCATGGCAAGAATATTTGGGGGAGATCAAACTGAGGCTAATACGAGTAGAGTTGTGGGGACATTGTGAGTGTAGCTAGATTTTGCTGAATTGTTCTTCATCCGTTGCTTTTACTTAATCTTTATAATATTTATTTTTGCAGTGGCTACATGGCTCCAGAGTATGCTGTTGATGGACTCTTCTCTTTGAAAACTGACAATTTTAGTTTTCGGAGTATTGGCATTAGAAATAGTGAGTGGGAAGAAAAATAGAGGATTTTACAGCCATGTTCATCACCATAACCTTGTTGGACATGTAAGTAGATGAGTATCAATGTTCATTTCTTGATAGTGTTTCTTACAATTGATTATTTATAGCACGGACTGGAAGAATGAGCTAAGCACCACCAACTGAGTTTCCAATTTGGCATGTTTCAGGCATGGAGACTGTGGATGGAAGAAAGGCCACTAGAATTGATCGATAGTCTTAGGTGAATCTGGTGGCTTTTCTGAAATAATAAGGTGTATTCATGTAGGTCTGTTATGCGTGCAGCAGCGACCTGAGGACAAGCCAAACATGTTGACTATAGTTCTAATGTTGGGTGGTGAGAGTTCGTTGCCTCAACCAAAGCAGCCTGGGTTTTTCACAGAAAGGAACCTGCCTGAGGCAGAGTCTTCCTCAAGCTATTACAAATCAACTTCAACATGTGAAATCACCATGACAAAGTTGGGTCCTCAATAAGAGATCACCACTTGCACGTTAAGAGCAAGTGGTAATTCTGCATAATGCTAGAAAGAAAAGTAAGAACCAAAATTGTTGACCTTGTAAGCAAAGTGACTTTCAAGTAGGGAATGCTTGACATTGTAGACTTCTCTCATGAAATGTAGATTACAAATACAACTGCTATGTAGCCATTAGTGCATCAAGAAAATATTTGAAGTGGATGTGTTGAGATGTAGACAGACTATGTACAAAAATTAATAATGTCTGCATAACAAATTAATAGAAGCAATAGTACTACATATCCATAACTAGTAAATTGACTGTTGATCTTAACAGAATTAATCAATTTCAAGGTGAGGTGAACAAGAACATCCTACTTATTTCTGAATCCTGCAATTATTTAGTATTAGCATGAGGTTATACAGATTGTTGTTCTTTACTAGCATCATGGAAATCTGTTCAAGTCTGCAAATCTATAAAAGTGACAAATTTTGAGATTACTCTTCAGTGTTTGATATTTTTCCTAATTATAAGACAACTTCAGGTGGAAATGCATTTGTTTTTAAAAAAGTATAATTTGCAGAATGCTAAGGAAAAAATCTCTTTGTTGATAGTTCTATTAAAGAATGTGGTATTTATAGAGGAATTTAAGCAATGTTGTAACTGACAATGAAATTCACTAATACTATAACAATTTCAAAACCTGAGTTATCCAACTTGTCTCTTCTACCAATTTCCCAACTGCTAGAGTAGCTTCAGTTTTCAGGTCCTGTAAAGCACAACCAAAGGGGTAACAGGAGAATTTTTTTTGAGTGGGTTTGCAAGAGTTTACATATATCCAAATGTGGGTATGTAAAGAACATTGGACAAAGTAAAGGCATTGTGTAAAGTGATTGTACAGTATGAGTAACAGAATTTATGGTGCCATTTGAAAGGTAGATAGAAATGTGTTTAGGAAGTGGAGTTAAGGATTCAAATAAATGTTTGGAAGGTGACATGTGATCAGTTGCATCAGCGTCCACAATCCATGAGTCAGCTCTTACCACACTTTGCACAACAAAATTTCAAAAAAAAAAAAAAATTGTGAATTTATCAGCAAAATTAACTGCATTTGGATTATATACCCATGACAGGACCTTTGAAAATATCATCGTCTCTTGATGGATGGTATTAACCAAGATTGTTTCCTAGCCTTCATTCTTTGCAAGCTCTAGAGTTCCAGCACAAAGTTTTAAATATTGTTTGTTACGTAACGAAAATTAGAGTTATCGATTCGATATTGTCCGTTATTTAGGAGTGCTTTCAAAATCACAAATGAATCGTCTGTTTCTATTACCAAACTTGTGAAACGGTGATTCAAGGCATGGCGGGAAGGAAAATAAAAGGAAAGTGGTGTGATGACAAGGAAAATAAAAAAAAAGAAAATGGAAGGAAAATTCAAAAGATACAATAAATATTATACCACCAAAACTTCAAATCAAACTGAAAAGAAAAGAAAGCACCCAAGAATTTTGACAATTGAAACCGTTTTGAGAAAAGAAGCCAATAGACAAAGGGAAGGAAAGGAAAAACAATAGAAAACAAAGTATGACATAATTTTCCTTCTTCAGCTCTGTAAATAATCATTTTAAAAGAACTTCTTGCATATAGAGAAGAGATGTCTCTCTTCTTTGGCTTTGTCGATGCTTGGTGAATGTTGAGAAAGAAGATTCGAAATTGGTGTTCTCTATTTAGGTTGATCATTTCTTTTTTGTTTTTGTTTTGTTTCAGATGTTTAGTGGTTTTTTTATGGACGCTGATAGGTGATATTAGGTGCGATACCTATAGTGTTGTCATACTCAGACAATGTTTGATTTGGTTTTTTCTTTTACGAATACAAAATTTGTTTACTTTATATTCAGTTTTTGTATGTATTTCGATCAAATGTTGTATTTTTTTTTTTGTTCATTTGTATGTTAAAAAAAAATTCAATAAGCCAAACACAATCTTAAAGGTAATAGTAAAAAAACTAGACTGTGTTTGACTTATTATTTAGATACAAAATTTTTTCATTTTTTATACAAAATTTGAAGAAATTCTATAAATTTCGTATATACAGAATTTTTTCATTTTACATATAAAATTTGTTCAAATTATGTATACACTTAAACAAATTTTGTTTCTTATTTGTTCAAAAAGAAAAAAATTGTAGCATTTAAATTATTTGAAGAAAAAAAAAGAAAAACTATAATACCCAAGACACTCAAATATTTTTTCCATTTTTTGTACATAATTTAAAGAGAAAAAGAAAAAAAAATATTTGAACAAATTTTGTTTTTTATTTCAAGAAAAAAAACTGTAATATTCAAGTCACCCAAATATTTTGTTTATTTTCTGTACAAAATTTAAAAAAAGAAAAAAAAATTGACCAAATTCTATTTCTTATTTAAAGAAAAGAGGGGAAAAAAACAATGCAATTAAAATATCATTTCAGTACAAAAAGAAAAAAAATATCAATATAAAAAAATATATTTTACCCAAGGCCAAACATTTCCTTGGGTGCGATATTGCTGTAGGTGCTGCATACACTTTTCCCCTTTTGTATTTTATTTAGAACTAAATTAAGCTACTAATGGATAGACCTTTTGAGTATTGATGTGTTTTTTTCCTAAGAAGTTCATCCTCACAAAGTTTATTGATTTATATTTTTTAATGTCTTTCTTAAAAATAATTGTTTTGAAAGAACTTTTTACTTGTAGAGAAGAGATGTCTCTCTTCTTTGGCTTTGTCAGTGCTTGGTGAATATTGAGAAAAAATATTTGAAATTGGTCTTATCTAGTTAGGTTTGCTCATTTATTTTCTATTTTTTTTTGTTACAGATGTTTAATGGCTTTTTTATGGATGTTAATAGATGATATCAAGTACGATAGCTATAGTGTTGTCACACCTAGGACACGTCTGGTTTGCTATTTTTTTTTTTTACAAATACAGTTTGTTCACTTTATATTCAGTTTCTGTATTTATTTCGATCAAATTATATATTCTTTTCGTTCACTTTTTATACGTTCAAAAAAAATTTCAATAAGCCAAACACAACCCTTATGATAACTGTAATCATGCTAAATCGTGTTTAGTTTATATTTGGATACAAAATTTTTTCATTTCAAGTACAAAATTTATTCATTTTTTATACAGAATTTGAAGAAATTCAATAAATTCTGTATATACAAATTTTTTTATTTTACATATAAAATTTGTTTAAATTATGTATACACTTGAACAAATTTTGTTTTTTATTTGTTCAAAAAGAAAAAAAATTGTAGCATCCAAATTATTTGAAGAAAAAAAAGAAAAGAAAAAACTGTAGCACAAAAGACACTCAAATATTTTTGTCCATGTTCTGTATAAAATTTAAAGAAAAAATAAAAAAATATTTGAACAAATTCTTTTTTTATTTGAAGAAAAAAGAGAAGAAAATAATTGTTGCATTCAAGTCACCCAAACATTTTATTCATTTTATATATAGAATTTTAAAAAAAGAAAAAAATATTTCAACAAATCTATTTCTTATTTAAAGAAAAAAAATGTACACTAAAAATACCATTTCAATACAAAAAAAAAATATCAATGTAGAAAAATATATTTTACCCAAGGTTGGGTGTGACATTGTTGTTGGTGCAGCATACACTTTTTTTTTTTATTTTAATTAGAACTAAAATAAGCTACTAACGGATAAACTTTTTATGAATACTGATGTGTTTTTTCCAAAGAAGTCCATCCCTCACAAAAGTATATTGAATTTATATTTTTTAATGATTTTCTTAAAACTGTAAGCCATAACATTTTCTAAGTCTTTGAAGTTTCCATAATTTTATAATAATTTATTTTAATTATATTAAGTAATCTTCATTGAAAAAAAATGATATTTTAAAAAATAAAATAAAATTTTAATCTATAATAATAATTTAGAACATTAAAATAATTAATTTGTATAAAAGAATTTTATATGTATGTGCTCCAAACTAATTTATATGAAAGATTACATAAATATACATATTAATTTTAGTTATGTTGTGAATTTGTTTTAAAAAATTCACAACAATGTCAACCGCGATCGTTATACTTTAGTTGTGTCATACTGATACATATATAATGCGATTGTGACCATGACAGTTACCGCACCCACAATTTAAATCCCTGCTGCTTCGATGACTAGAAACAGCTTTATCAATGGTAGATCAGAGAATACTTTTGCTTTTGTTTCCCTGATACCATGAAGAAAAATGAAGAAAGAACAGGGGAAAGAAGATTGATAATGGTCAAACTTGTTATTGAAGCATTATGGTTCGTACAGAATCAAATATTACACCTTGAGCTGGATAACCCCAAGAGAAATATAGCATAGCCAGCCTACTGACTAATTGACATTTGTATGAGGTAAAACTAATTGTTAACAAACTAAGAAAGTAATTACTGCTACTTAACAAACTTTGCCAACCTTCTAACTAACGCTGCTACCTAGTAATAAATTAGCCAATACATTGGTAATTTTCTTGAGTGATTTTCTAACGTCCCTCCAACAAGGTATTGGTAATTTCATTTACTGAAGCTGAACTATACACGCTTGTGGAACAATCTGGTTCAAGTGGATTCCTTTCTGTAAAAAAACCAGGCTTCTTTGGTTCAGGTAATGAGTTTTCACTGCCCAACATTACAACCACAGATGACATGTTTGGTCTGTCTTCCGGTAGTTGTTGCACACACAATAACCCCACATGGATACATCTTAGTACTTCAGGTAGAACACAAGAGTGTAGTAACGATTTATCAAGCAGTTCCAATGGTCTCTCTTCCTTCCAAAGCCTCCATGCCTAGATAAGATGTCATATAGTCAGTTGAACTCACCTTGACATTGTCCAGAAAAGAAAAGATTCAAGGATTCATTAATTGATTCAAATAAAGCATGAAAAATAGAAAGGACAGGTGACCATTACATTTCTTTGCTTACATGTCCTAGGAGGTTAAGGTGATGGTCTGGATGGTAAAATCCTCTGTTTCTTTTGCTGCTAACTATTTCAAGTAGTAAAACTCCAAAGCTAAATACATCGGTTTTCACTGAGACGATGCCATCAATTGCATACTCAGGTGACATGTAACCACTGTAGAATATATTGTTTCAAAAGTAGGAAGTTAGAAACTATGCAAAGGAAACTGTATAGAAATTTTGAAGTATACTTACTATGTTCCAACCACTTTGGTTGTATTTGCCACACTGTCATCTCCTCCAAATGTTCTAGCCACGCCGAAGTCTGAAATTTTTGGGTTCAGATCAGTATCCAACAAAATATTGCTGGCCTTCAGGTCTCTGTGGATGATCCTCAGCCGAGAATCAAGATGAAGGTAAAGAAGACCTCGAGCAATTCCACCAATAATTTTGAAGCGCTCTTGCCAATTTAGTAGCTTACTTTTCGATTTGTCTAAGATATAAAAATCCAAGTTAGGAAAGCTAAAGAAAATTCAGAGAATTGAAGCTTACACAAGGACAAAAGAATGCAGTAGAGGTAGAAAGATTTGCACCGAAGATTAAGAAGTCCAAACTTTTGTTTGGCAGGTATTCATAGATTAACATCTTTTCTTCTCCTTGAATGCAACATCCAAGGAGCTTTACAAGATTCCTATGCTGAAGTTTTGAGATCAGTATAACTTCATTTTTGAGTTCCATGGGTCCTTATCCTGAACTTTTTGAGTCTTTTCACTGCTATTTCTTGCCCATCCATCAGTACACCCTAAAAAACATGTGTTGAAATTATTCCATATCAGGTGACAGCTCATCCATGCAGCATGTATTATCATTTTACCTTGTATACTGGTCCAAAGCCACCTTCTCCAATTTTATTGCAGTTTGAGAAGTTGTTTGTAGCCATTTCTATTGTAGCCAAATCGAACATCGCTAACTCGGTGTCTTCCTTCACTTGTTTATCCTCATAATCCTCTCTATCGTCATCTTTTGGTATATCTGAAACAAATAGCCAGCAAATTTTTTAACACAGTATACCCAATTTCAGGCAGTACAATATCAAAAACTGAGGATAAATTCAGCAACCTTCCTCATGAGGTTTCCTCTTACGGCAGTACAACATTCCTAGAGTTACCATTGCTATGACTAGCATGATAGAACTGACGATGAATCCTATTTCCTTCTTTTCCTTAGAGTGCCCTTTTGGCCCAAATTTATCTGAAATATGTAAAAGAGATGTCAGTGGAAAGATATTTGTTGATTCTGATGGGAATTTAGCTGTTACATTTCACTTACATGAATCAAAATGATCATGCCAGGCATCCAGCTAGTTCTTTAATGGAATGGACAATAGCATACGTATATAAATAAATATAAACCAAAAAAATAAAAAACGCACCTAATTCTGTAGCAGCCATTCTCACATAGAGGTCTTGCCCACCATCAGCAAATTCTCTTATATCAATCAGGCCACCAAACCAAAGCAAGCAGCCACTTCCTCCATCCCTGATATCTGAATTTGCATAAGCTGAGCAAGAACAGCTTTTCAAACACATTTGCTCACATTCCTTGAGGTTCATGCTTGTATTAAACCAGGAACCAGATGTGTCAGGCAATTTCAGTCCAGAAAACTTAATAAAACCATCTGCATTACTTTCACAATCCAATGGCGTACTTCGAACACACCCATTTGACCAGTCTAACAAACTCCAATCCTTAGGAAATCTAGGGACAAATCCTTTCAAGCATGAACAAACAGGAGCATTATCAATGTTGCAGCTAGCATATTCACTACATTTTGCATAGTGATCACAGTGGTCCATTTCTAGTGATAAGAAAACGTTCCAGGGTTTTGTTCGATCAGTCCAAAAGTACCGTTCCACAAGGCCTGATTGGTTCAGGACTAACCTGGAAACAACTGAATTGTTTCTGAGCTCATATTTGTAATAGACCTCATTTTCATTGGATACAAATTCAAAGCCATATACCTGGTTTTGCTTCAGCTCTGGAGTTCCTGTGAATCG
>CATIWR010355289.1:0-52640 GCA_949677035.1 Omphalea diandra
GCTATTGCATTTGCACTTGCATAGTCAATTGTTATACTTGCAATGTATCTTGATGATATTTGATTATGGATTATGCCATGAGAATTTGATTATTGTTTTTATTCACTAAGTCGTGATTCACCAAATCGCAATTATTTTTCAGATACTGAAGCATAGACTTTGGACACTTTGGTACATAAAGTTTTGCATAGAGACACATGGAACACAGGTCATCGGCTGAATTCCAACTCTCTCTCATTGCGTCATGTACATACATTTGATAGGAACTAGTTATGGTCACTGGTCCTGACATTAGTTAACACATGTGTACATTAAATACATATGAGATTATATATGTATGATGAATAAACCTTAATGTGTATGCATTTCTGAACGTGAAATGCCATGATTTGCAACTGAAGACGATAGTTACAGTTGGTGGTATCAGAGGATTCAAGCACATGCGGGGCAAACGTGCAAATCCCGATGTGTATGACATCGTGGGGCCGACGGGCAAATCCCGGATGTTGAGTGCTCTGATAGGTACCAGCTGTAGCCACGTTGTGACGTTATAATTTGTGGTATCAAAGCTGATTTACAAATGATAACAATAGATGTCACAGTTATTAGTTTGACAAATGAATTTAGATGTTACAATTTTGGTATCAGAGAGGGCTTAAGCATATGCGAGGCAGACGTGCAAATCCCGGTGTGTATGACATCGCAGGGTCGATGGGTAAATCTTGGATGTTGAGTGCTCTGATAGGTACCGATTGTAGCATTACAGATTGTGGACATGAATAGTATGAGTTTTGTAAATGAACACGATTATTACGGTTATTGGTATCGGAGCAACATGATTTGTAAACACAAGTGGTCATTACATTTATTGGTAAACGCAAATGGTTGTTACATTTATTAGTATCAGAGTGAATATGAATACGGTCATTGCATTTTCTATACACATATATTAAGAAAATTAGTTAATTATAGTTATTTTGTGTATTTTTGTCACTTTGTTACTAAAATACCCTTATTAATTTTTTTTTATTTTAACTGTAAATAATGTATTCCTTTTTAGCCAGAGAATCCATTATTTAATTTAATACTTTAGATTGACCGAGTTCAACATCCTTGATCAATGGAGTCTCCTTCCTTTCATGTGTCAAAAGTTTCATGTCCTCTTCTGATAAATTGTCTTTCGGAGTAGGGATGAAAGCGGATTTAGCTTGTTTCTCAACCTCTACTGCCCAGCTATAAACTACCATTCCAGCAACAGCAAGTGCCATCCCAGTTATATTTTTCAGTGTAAGTTCTGAATCAAAAAGTAGCCACCCAAGTATTAGGACACAGACAGTTTTCATGTGTCCTAAAACCTGGAAAGAGACTGCAGAGAAACGTCCAATGCAGAGATATTGACTCACATTGCAGAACACAGCCAAGGAGCAAGAAAGTATTATAAAAAACTGCAAATATTTTTCATTTGCATCAGAAATGCCAAAAGTATATATGTATATGTTTTCAAGAGATGCAGCTACTTACAGAAGCTCCAAGTGATAGTACATATTCTGATAGAAGTTTACCACTGAGATAGTAATCAATGAATGGACCTGTCACTAGAAGAGAGAGAGCTTGTATTGGAGCTGTCTTGCTTAAGAGTTCGAAAGAGCCTAATGAATACTTCTTCTGTAAGGAGCCAATTGACTGTTCCAACGAAAGTAATTCACAAGCAAAATTACTTACTTAGTATGAAAGATGTTTAATTTCAGATCTTGGTTTTCGATGTTAGAACACACAATGAAGATGTAGCAAGCAATAAGCATTCTCAGCCCAAAAATTAAGCAACAGTATAGAATTTGGGTCTCAAACGTTCATTTGCTTGCTAAGAAGTTGCATTTTCCAAATCCAAATCTACCAGATGAACATATTAGCTATCAGAATCCTATCAAATTGATGAAAAGCAGTTGTAGTCTGTGTTTTGCAGATAACTGGAACGTACTTGACGTGTTCTGCAAATGCTGGTCATGTTAAGAGAAATAATACATAGTTCATTTCGCCTATGTTTATGCTTCACGGATATCATAACCTTATAAACAGGGTGGAGGATGAGGAATGCTCACAATTTGTTGTAAAGATGAAAACAACACTGCCACACAAGCGCAGAGAAATCCTTTGACATTAACTTTGACATCAGTAACGGTGCAGACACCAACACCCACAACCACCACCATGACAGCCATCTTGACTTCCCTTGAGTAGTGTTTGCCATGAAGTATCCATTCCATTACACAAACCACTGGAATCATACTTAACTTTGAAATCTACCCATCAAATATAACGGTAGAGGTTAGATTGAAAACAAAAGTGTGTGTACGTGCGTGTACATTAGATACCTGAAGTGCAACGAAAGTGGGTTAGATGAGGAACCTGATAAAATCCAACAGAGTTCAGCATGAGACTCAAGTTCATCCCTGTGATTGACACATTGGCGACAACTGAGAACCAAACAAGTTCCCACAAGGGAACGTGCTTAGAGGCAGAATAACCAGCAGCATTTGACACCAAGCCAACCAATGCCGTCACAGAAAAGTGTAAACCAGTCAAAGTGGTTGCTGCAGAACAGGAACTACAGTTTTAGTCTTGCAAGTGAAGAAAATTTAAGGAAAATTCACAGTTTACCCAGTGATCCTGTAGAAGTTTTGCATAGTCCAATGGGACTGGAAGAGTGTGTCCAAAATTCAATCCAACATTGGCATCGAAGTCCTCTCATATATTGGATTTAGTTGTCTCATTCTTTCAGCAAAGTTACAAGAGACAAGTTTCTTGTAGATTTTCACCTATTCTAACTGTTAGTGGCCGACTTTCCTTGATTTGGGCTTAGAGTAAGCTAAGCCATACATTTGAATTATTTCAAACACAAGTATGTTCAATTAAAAATTCAAAATATCAAAAATTCTTGCTAAAGTTACAACAAGAATGTCGCAGCTCACAACAGATTCTAACTGTAAGCATAAAGCTTGTATGCATAATGATAAAATGGCTTATAGTGGAAAAAGATCTACCAAAATTAATATTTCAAAACATTAATATGAAAGATCCATAAATGAGTATTGATTCAATGATACTGAAATCATTTTCAAAGCAGAGAGATTGCAAGTTGACCCCATAAAAAAAGGAACATGAAAAAAGAAATCCACTCTAAAAAAAAAAAAAAAAATCCATTTTAACACTGTTAGAAACGTGAATAGCTAATGAGGCCAAAACATGATACAAGATCAGACATATTGGACAGCAGGAACTGTAACTCTAACAATTACAATGTGAATGAGATGAACATGAGCAATATTATTATGCCCGAGAACAAGAAAAAGAAGAAGAAGAAGAGCTCACCGAAGACAAAAGCAAAACCAGTGGGGGACATGAGTTGCTTGTTGGCCATTATGATTCCAATGGAACTGATAATGTTCATAGCCCATGCTCCAACATCTGAAACAGTCGATGATTTTTTCTCTTCCATGTTCAACTGTTGAACTGATTTGATTAACGTGACAATAATTAAGGAGAGATTTATAAGAAAATGATCTGATCTCTTGAGCGAATAATAATATATGGTTTGATGGGTTGTCCATTTTTGTGTTGTACTGTAAGGTAGTTTTGGCTGCATATTCCTTTCTTGTTGTCTTTCTCAGCAAAGGCATGTTACCTACACGTTGCCATTGAAGTGACGATGGGATAATCTTCCCTGTTGTCAACTCTTAAGTTCCTTGTTCACTGCTTTCTCACTGATTGCTTACTTTTCACTATTACATACTACTAGCTCAGTAATTTATCCCAGGTGCGCAGAGAGAGAGAGAGAGAGAGAGAAGTTGGAAATTTTCCCGAGAAAGTTTCGACCTTATATCCAGCATCCTCATCTATGAAATTGTCCTTTTCACCGCAATGAATATTTATGATTTTTTTTTGAGAAAAATAAACTCGTTCTTTTCTTAAAATTTCGACATTTGATGACAAAATATTAACTAAGATATAATGGCAGCATCTGATTTTAGTACAGTGATTTACATATCTTTTTAAAAGTTAAATATCCTGAGTTCAACTCTCCTCACTTGTTTATAATTTGTTAAAAAAAATTAAGATACATATAAACAGAAATTTTGATCAGAATCAACTGAAAATCACAAAACGAGTACAATTTTTGCTACATAAGTCAACCTCCAATTGGTTGAAATTTTTGCTTTGCTCTAGCCAAAAATTGATCTTATACTGATGTAATTAACTGTAATAAAATATAATTAAATATAAAATCAATAAATTATTAAATTAAAATTTTTTTGATTATGTTATATTATATTTAATTACATCAAAGATTAAATATGTTTACTTCTTAATTTTCCTTTATTCTATTACTTAATCCTATATTCTTATATAGATTAAAATACTTTTTCATCCATTTTAATAGCTTTTTTAAATTGCAAATAAAAAAGTCAAATGTAATTTTTTAAATACTCAAAACACCGTCGTCATTTTTGCTTTCCCTTCTCGCTTCTTTTGCTACCGTAATTTCAATTTCAATAGCTACTATTACCCATCAACAACCCTAAAATCTTAATTCCATAATAACAAAATAAAGAACATTAAGCTCATCATCTAATCTCAATCAACTCCATCACGGTCATTCTATTATTATCCATTTCGTCCATCGCCATAAACCCACATGCACTCGTGTATTTTTGCTACTCAAACAGTCATCCACCACCCATTATTGATGGCTAATGACTCGTATTCTCGGGGCTCAAACAGCCATCCACCATCATCAATTATGATGGATGACTCGTTGATCAGCCATCTTACCAGCAAAAGAAAACTCATCGTGCCTGTTTCCCTTTTTATCCATTTTTGCAACCCCTCTGTTTTGTTTTTCTTTTTTTTAATCTTTTAACCATTTTGCCAATTTTTGGGGTCAAATTGAAATCTTTTACATCTCTAAAACCAAATGACAAAGAACCAAACATTAAAAAGGGTTGTTATTCCAGGTGGAATATGTGAGAGCGGCTGTGAAACAAGACTCATTGGCAAAATTTCGATCTAAACAAGATTTTTTAAGGTCGATGACCATATCAGCATTGCGAATGGGACTGCGACAAGGTCGACCCAAGAGTTTGGCGAGGTGAATGAGATTGTAGTGCTAATTTTTTGTTAACTTTATTCAGATTTTCTTGTTTTTTTGAGGCTGCTTGTGCCCAATTTTGTGATCTATTATGAGTTTTGGGTTCCTAGGATTGTAAGGAAAAAATTTAGCAGCGACGGAGAGGAGTGTGGTGCGTCGTGGCAGAGGTGGTTGGCGCTGTTAAGATTGGCTTGTATGTATGATTTGCCTAGACCAAACAAATTACAAGGGAAACGCCCTCTTGCTGCAAAAATAGTTCATATGATATTATTGATACAATTCAACAATTAACGCAATTAATTTGAGAAAATATGATTATTTTTATAGTGATGAAGATGAGCGGTAGTGGTGGTGCCAAGAGTCGCGGTGATGGTGGAGAAGCATATAAAACGAAAATTAAAATAAAAGCTTGGGGTAATATAGACTTTTTAATATTAATTTAATAGAGTATAATAGAAATAGAATAAATAGATGTTTTAGTATAATATATAACAATGAAGGATTAATTAGTATTAGAAGTAAAGATCTAAGGCGGTCAGCTTATTTAACAATTTAAACCATAACAAATTTTAAAAAAAAATTCAGAATTAGACGTAATTTCAATTATTTCTTAATTTTTTTTATCAATAAAGGGTATAAATTTTATCTTTTTTTTAGTCTATCTTTTAGCTTGATATTTAGATGCCTCAAATTTTTATTGATTCAATCATATTCAAAAATAAATTTTTATTTTTAATTAGAATAATATATATATAGTCACACACACAAAAGTAAAAGGTAAGGATTTATATGTTTTGTAAGATGACACTTCAAGGAGGTTGGTCGATATATTGTATAACGTTAGAATCGATATGTTTTTTTTTTAAATAAAAGAATCTTTCATTAATAAAAATTAATAAATACAACTTATAACAGATAAATAAATTTGATTGTGTTCGAGAAATACATATAAATCTTGTAATAATGATGAGATTTTCCTATGAATTTTATTGATCGTGTTGACAGAACGATTGTATATAGCACCTTGGTTATATTTGGCGCATCGGCATGAAATACATTTCACTCAGTAGTTATACTAAGTCACAAATCAATTTCATTGTCATTTAATGAGTCTTTAAACAAGTTTGATCTTTTGAATATTAGACTCAAACTCCTCTTAACTTCCATGATGGAAAAATAAATAAACTCTCATAAAAGGAAGACAAGTAAACTCTTATCAAAGGAGACGAAACAAAAGTCACATAATATTTCTTCAATAAAATTAACAAAACAACTAAGAAAAATAAATATAACATAATATCCTAAATAGATTTTCAACCAAATAAATTCATTTTTATTGTTTGAAAGTCCTGATTCCCATATGTTGTGGGCACAGTGTGTAGAAAGCGAGGCAAGGTGAACTGTGGACAAGGTGTTGTTTTGTGGGTCGAGCTAGGCTCGCTAACACGCTTCCCCTTAGGGAAAAAGCTAGTTTCCCTTTTGGTTCGACTGACGTGGTTTCCTTATGAGGAAATGTCTATTCCTTATGAGTTGTGGATAAAGCACCCTATTATGGGCTCGACTAGTAGAACTTTGGTTCCACCATGGGCCAAACCGAATTTGTAATTCACTTGTTTAGTTAGGTTGGGTGCTTTGTGTTGTTAGGCATGGCCTAGAGTCATTTGGGAAGTATCTCATGTCCCCCATGTTAGTCCAAATCTATTTATGTCTTGGTCGTGTGGTGGTGTAATGGTCGGGGTGATGCCTCCAAGCTGATGTCTAGGTTTGATGAGCTGGTCCTAACAATCAACCACTTAGGAGGGAATTTTGAATTTCAAAGTTTTGGAAAACGGAATGCCTTTTCAACTAAGTTGCCACGTGTCACCTGATTAGGCTGTCTTGGTTTCATTTCTTTGATTGATTGGACATGACCCATCTAATGAAGAGACTATTCACTGACTTCGCCCTATGCCTCCCTCATTTAGGCCTATAAATAGGCTTTTTCCTACTTTCTTTTGGTCATTTTGCTTATTCTTTATTTATCTCCTTGTGCTCTTTCATTTTCCCTATGTTTTTTTTTTTTTTATGATCTGAGATTGGTGCACTCTGAGTTTAGGGATCTTCATTTTTTGGTAACATAAGGTGAGTTTGTTATTTTGCAGGTTGCTTTAAGTACTTGTCTTTCTTCTTCTTCTTTTATTTTGTTTTTTTATTGTGAATGATAATGGATCTTCATGAAGAAACTTTTGCCCCTTTCTTTGTTAAGGACTTAACTTTGTCTAAGGCTTATAAGAGGTACAGTGTGGCCAGTGTGGAAGGTTCTAAGGATGGGCGAGGTGAGGATGGAGTATCACAGGGTAGGAGAGGGGTTGGGACCGAAATAGGTATTAATGGTAGGGTTGACTATGAAGGTGTTGAAAACACCAAGCTGGTAGAGGCATTCGCTCAACTGGTCTCGCTCAAAGTGTTAAAGTCTAACCTTCGGGCCATCCAAATTTCGAGTGTGTTATCTCAATGAGACCTTCTAAGAATTTATCAGTAGTACAAAATACCGAGTGATTTCGAATTGGTTGTGCCCGGGTCGGACATGAGGGTTTTTGTGTCTCTTCTGCCAAACCAATTCATGCTATATAAGGAGAATCTTAAGGCAGGACTTTGGTTGCCCATGTCGCGCCTTCTACAGCAAGTGTTCATTCTTTGCAATATTTTCCCTTATCAGCTCAATCTTAACACACTTCAGATACTAGTGCAAATGTATCTATTAGTTGAGGAAAAGTATTTGGCCTTTACTCTTGGCATGTCTACTTTTTGTCTGGCCACATGAGAGAAGATCATTGCCATCTGCCCAACAAAGGGCTCTTTACCAACTATCCTTCCCCCATCAAACACTTATAGGATAAAATATTTTATAGTATTGTTTAAGGATGATATGCCTTTTCCTTCTATGTAGATAAGGATGGAGGAGTGGAATGCTAATGTTGAGGTGTTTAACTAGAAGGTGGTTATGGTAGAGAAAATCCAGGGGAAGGATCTTATAGACTTAATCGGACTGATAAATAAACATTGCCCAGTGGTTGATTTGACTGGTAAGAAAATTTATTGATTGTTAACTATGTTTACTAATAGTAATAATATCTTTTTGTTTTGCAGAGATGGACATTAAGGTTGTTGTTGAGGAGATGGCCCATCAAAAGGTAAAGCAGGCTAAAGGGAAGAGGAAGAAGAGGGGTTCAATTAAAAGTGACAGCCAATCGAAGGCGTATGGCCCAGGAGGTTGTGGTAAAAGAGTTGGTCCTTGTGGGATCTTCAATTGTGTGTCTGATGCTTTTAACCAAGTCAAACAGGTGGGGGAGTCAAAACCACTTGTCAAAAGGCCTTAATAAAAGGTGGTGCATGTTGATTCGAACAAAAAATCTTTCATCATGCGTATGGGGTCGAACCAATGCCCTAATCCTCGGTCATACCTGAAGGAGAAGTACAAGGGTACACTGAGCCATACCACTATCACTAAGGCTTTTGGCTCGGCTATACGTGCTTCTTGAAGAAGAGTAATTCAAGCACTTGACTAATAGGCAACTCATAGCTTGGATGAATATGCACTCCCTTAAGGTATGAATTACTATTTTGTAGTTTCTATGTTAAAGTGGTCCTTCTTCCCTCACATATTTTTTTTACTATTACAAGCAGTAGCGACCGAGTCTTTTTAGACCAATAGCTCAGGGCTCTAGACAAGGAGACCAAGAACTTTTTCAAGCTAAAGGATTAACTTGTAAAGCTTGGGTAGACCTGAAGACTTTTACCAAGAAGCATGAGAGCACATTGAAGCAGGCAAAGTTAGATGTTGCCTTACTCGCCTCTATGAAAAAGGCTCCGGTTACTAAGGGGCGAAGATTGTTGGGTTGCAGGCTTGGGTGGCAGAGCTAGATAAGACATCTACCAAAGTTATTGAGTTGTCATAAGAGGTGAAACTTTAGAGGTAGAGTCTAGAGGCCATGTGCTTAAAGAAGTGGCTTAGATCTACCTTAATTATAACTCTCTTATTTGTAAGGAGCTTGTGAAGGTTTTTATGGGTCAAGATTGAGTTTGTTAGCAATGTCAACTTAGTTGTCACCATTGTTGAGCCTGAAGAGGAGAAGGACGGGGAAGAGGGGGAAAAAGATTAGGTTGTAAATAAGAAGGAGCTAGGGGGTTAATTTATACATGCATTTGTAATCTCGGGCTACTTCTTGTAATTTTGTAAAATCTTATTAGTTAATGAAAATTTTCTTTTCCATTTTATTGCTTCACTTTTTGTTTTTCTCTTTCCAATCTGAGTAATTGATTATATCAATAGGATGATACTTAACTAATCAGACATTGTTTTGGAGTAGCTCAGTCTTCTTTTAGATAATAATCTATTCATATTTATAGAACTGCTTATTCTGTAGTTATTTGTTGCATCTTGTTATGTATTTGGTGAGTTGGCTTGGATTGTTATGCACAAGGTTCATTAGCTCGGTGCATGCTTTTATGATATAGTTAGATTCTTTTTGTGTTGTACAAGATTCATTAGTTCAGTACATGCTTGTCATAATGTAGCAAGATAATATGTGGAGGAAAATGGAGTGAAGACATTTTTATTACTTTTGCAATATAAGAGGGAGGGTTGAGTCATGGCTCTAGCCATTGTACAAAAGTAAGGCAATAAAGGTAGCTTAAATGAAGTATCTTTTCAGTGCTTCAATGTTCCACATAAGTTCCCTCCATGATTTCTAATTTATACGTTGTTGGTCCAATGGCCTTGAGTATCATGTAGGGGGTTTCTTAGTTAGCATCGAGCTTGCTTACACTTGCTTCCCCCCGACATTATCAGTTCTTCTAAGGACCAACTCTCCTTGCTTGATAGTTTTGCTTTGACCTTTCTGTTGTGGAAACAAGTTACCCTCTATTGGTAGGTTGTTATTTGAATGACAACTTCTTCTCTTCTATTGGATAAGAGATCTAAGTTGAGGAAGCTCATCTTTATTGTGCACAGGCTGGTGGTAGAGGACTTTATAGGAGGGAAGTCCAATTTTCACAAGTATTACTCCATTGGTCCCATAAGCTAAGAAGAATGACATTTAACTCGTTATAGTCCTCAGAGTTGTCTAGAAGGCCTAAAGCATATGGTTGAGTTAGTTTACCCAATTACCTCCTACATCATCTAATCTTTTCTTAAGCCCCTACAAAATTGTCCTATTAGTTGCTTCAGTCATACTGTTAGCTTATGGGTGAGCTACTAAGGTGAACCGTAGGTCAATGGCAAGCTCTGAACTATAGGATCTAAACTAGTCGTTGTCGAACTACTTCTCATTATCAGTGATGAAGACATGAGGGATGCTAAACTAATAGACAATGTTCTTTTTAAAGAAGTCTAATATCTTGGATGAGGTGATGGTGGCTAGGGCTTCGGCTCTAGGCCATTTAGTGAAATGGTCAATGGTGACAACGATAAACTTCTTCTGAGTTGGGGCTTGAGGAAAGCGTCTGAGGATGTTGATTTCCCACTGAGATAAGGGTCATGTTGAGCTAATGGGTTGTTGATCTGTTGTTGGCCACCGAGGGATTTTATCATGCCTTTGGCATGCATTGCATTTTTGTACCAATTGTTTAGTATCCTTGGTCATAGCGGGCCAGTAATATCTAGACAGTATTGCTTTTCAAGCTAAGGTGCCAATTGCTTAACGGGATCCATAAATGCCCTTGTGAATCTCCCTTAGTATTTCCATCCTTTATCGAGACATACCTAAGTTAGGACTGGTTGTAAGATCGTTTATAGAGGATATGGTTTTCCTTAGAGTAATATGTTACTTTGTTAATGATGGCTCAGGTTTCTTTTGTATCATTAGGGAGCTGCCCATATTTTAAGTACCTTACAAGTGAGCTCATCTAATTATCTTCTTTAGTTATGACCACTATGTGCATTGTTTGAAGGGTATTTAGTTGCATTCTTTCTTCTACTAGTATCCCTTCAAGTAGGGTGGCTTGTGGGAGGCTGCCAGCTTGGCTAGGGTATCACTTTCCTCATTATTTTCCCAGGGAATCTATTCTATCTTCTAACTTTTTGCCCTTATTTTTATGTTTGACAGTAGGTGCTTAACATGCTCAACATACCTAGTCATGTTGCATTTTTTATTATATACTAACTGAGTTATTGGACTTCAGCTCGGACTTCCATAGCTAGTTGCAATCCTATGATTAGTGTCAGGGGTGTAATTAAGCTGAGTCAAGCCAAACCCTGTCAGGCTTGAACTCAAACTCGATTTGAAAACTCGAAACTCGAGCTCGATCAACCTTTAATTTTCAAGCTCGAGCTTGGTCAAGTACTTTAATATTCAAGCTTGACTTGATTAGGCTCTTTTATTTATATAATTTTTTATAAATTATATAAATTGAAATTTGGGTTCGAATAAGTTCGATTAGGCATGGATTGAATAAGCTCGATTGGTAATATTATAAATATTCCTAAACTCCATTAGGCTAGCGAGTCTCTCGATTTGAGTATTTTGATACTTGAATTCGATTCGCTTAATTACTCAAGTAGCTCGAGGTTGACTTAATTAATTTCAAGTGGATTTTTAGCATTTCTCGAGTCGATCTTAAGTAGTTTGCAAGTTTTCTCAGTTCATTTACACCCCAAATTGGTGCTTTGTTCTATGCAACATTATTGGTGACCTGAATTTTTAGTTTTACGACGTACTTGATGGTGATTTTGTTTAGGCCTTGTAAGACTATTCTTGTTCCAATCCTTTGGCGCTCCATCTACTTATAACTTTCATTCATCCTTTTTACTGTTTGGCATGGACCTCTGCTCTACTTTTGTCAACTTGACCATGAAATTTACTAGGCCTTGAGCTTTTATTACTTGCCTAAACTCAAATTTGATGTTAAACTCCCGTAGCCTGATTGCCCACTCAACTACTTACCTTAAGGATTCTACTTTTTGTAAGATCTTGCATAAGGGTTGATTTGTTGGACAATGATCGCATGGGCTTAAAAGTAATGCCTTAGCTTCATCACTAAATTGACCAGTGCATATGCCAATTTTTCTAGTAAAGGATACTTCAATTTGACATTTTTGAGGACTTAACTGACATAATACACTGATTTCTACTCGTTGTCTTAATTTCTCACCAGCACTAAGGCTATGGCTTCTTTTGTTGTCATTAGGTACATGAACATCTGTTCATCTTGTTAGTGTTGATTAAGTAAGGGTTGTGAGTTGAGGAAAGTTTCTAGTTCTTTAAAGGTCTTTTGGCATTCTTCATCCCACTTGAATTTTTCCAGGTCCCTCAATTTCTTGTAAAATGGCAAACAACATCAAGCTTATGAAGATATGAATCTACTTAGAGCTGTAACGCTTTTATATTTCATTGATGCTTTGGGGTGGTTGTATATCTATGATTGTTGGGATCTTTTTTGGGTTGGCTTTTGTCCCCTCTATAAGATCATGAACCCAAGGAATTTGCCTACTCAAACTCTAAAAGCACACTTCTTTAGATTGAGCTTTATGTTATATTGATTGAATATTTCAAATGCCTTCCTCAGGTCCTTAGCATGATCCCTATCTCAAAGGCTTTTCATAATCATGTCATCTACATATACCTTTATTGTCTTACCTATCTTGTCTTTAAACATGTGGTTTACCAACCTCTAGTAAGTGGCTTTGACGTTCTTGAGGTCGAAGGGCATGACTTTACAATAGTAAATACCCTTGTGTATGACAAAACTAATTTTCTCCTCATCCAACACAAACATTTGGATCCAGTGGTACCCTGCCAAGTCTTCAATGAAGTTGTACAGCTCATACCTTATAGTGGAATCTATTAGCTGGTTTATGCCAGACACCGGGTAACTATTCTTTGGGCAAACATTGTTAAGGTTGATGAAATGTACACACATCCTTCATTTCCCTTTAGGCTTCTTCACTAACACCACATTCACTAACCAGTCTAGGTATTGTACTTCCCTAATGAATCCATCATGTAGTAGTTTGCATACATTCTCAGCAATGACCTTTTAGCACTCAGGTGCATGATTCCATTTTTTCTACTTGATATGTTTGGTCAAGCTACCTATGTTGAGCTTGTGCGTGATGATTGAGGGATTAATTCTTGTAACGTTTGAGGAGCTTTAGGTGAAGGTATTCAAAGTTTTCAAAAGAGTCAAGTTAATGTCTTTCTCGATAGGCTTAATAGTTATGTTCGGATGCGTAAAGTTTTATTTTACCCTACTAGCAGAGGCTTTAGTTCAGCTGTCGGCTCAACATTCCTGGGGGCATTCTCAAGAACAAAGTCAAGTGGCTTGAAAGACATAGAATGGTTTGCCTCTTTGAAGATGTTCATATAGGTTTCCTTGGCTATTTTTTGATCTCCCTTAATAATTGCTACCCCTTGCTCTATAGGGATTTTCATGGTCAAGCACTGAATACAAGTGTAGGTCATCATGTCATAGAGGATGGGTCTGCCAATGATGGCATTGTACATGAATGGGATATCCATTACCATCCATACAACTTTGAATTTATTTCGTGATCTCGACATCTCCTAGCTCCATATTTAGCTCGATTAAGCCCATTACATCGACCTTGGTTCCTTCTAAACTAATTAAGGGGGTCTAGATTGGGTGCAACCTTTTAGGAGCTAGACCGAGCTCTTTAAAGGCCTTTATTGTCACTATGTTGACTCAACTCCCGTCATCTACCAGGGGATACACTTGACCAAATAACTTTTAATCTGGCCTTGAACCACTAGGGTGTCTGCATGCAGGATGTTTAGCTTTCAATCATCATCCGCTGATGAGAAGGTAATGGGGTAAAACATAGGCTCGACTGGGCTCTCTTTGCTATTCACAAAGTAGACCTTATGGATTTGCCTTTTTGAGCAGTGGAGTTGTCTCCTCTAGCGGTTCCTTCTGCAATCACATTAATTACTCAAACATACTACTTATTATGAGGCCTTTTGTCTTTGTTATTTCTTTCATGCTAGTGTTTTTGCCTATTTTCTCCGAGAGCTAGTCGCTTTTTGAATTGATTGAGCTTGCCTTGATGAACCAATCTTTCAATCTCATTTTTTAGATCTCCACACTCTTCCATGTCATGCTCATTATCTTTATGAAAACTATAATAATTATCTTTATTTCTAGTGGCAGAGTTCTTCAATGGTCAAGGGAAGTTGATTCTTTCCTATGATCTTTTGATCCAATAAAGGACTTCTCCCCGATTAACCGTAAGGGAAGTGTAGTACCAAGCTGAGCTACTGCCTTGGTCACTAGGGCCCATGCATGGTCCCCTCTATCTGCTCGTGTGTCTGTCACTTCTAACCTCAACTTGATCCTTTTCTTTGCTTTTTTTGTATGAGATATTGAAGTAGTTTCGCAGGTTGTTGTCTAGGCAAATAAATTTGTGGCTCTTTTCCATTAGCTCATAAAAATTCTTGGGTGGGTTAATGATAAGGGAATTAAATAGTCCTCTATTTTTGCAATTTCAAGTCATGGTGTTTATTGTCACTTCATGGTTGAGGTTATTTATCTGCATGACCACCTTGTTGAAGATGGCCAAGTAATCTCGTAAGGATTATCCTTCTTCTCTAATTATTTCATGTAGGTTGGACGAGATCTTCACTTAAGGAATTACTAATGCAAACCTAGTCGTGAAGCACTAGAAGAGCTAGTTGAAGTTGGGAGCCATGGGCTAAGCCATGATACTAATGTTGTGTGACCCCCTCTAAGGTAATGGGGAAGATTTTGCACAACAGGACATCCGACCAATTATGAAGCTCCATTTTAGATTGAAATTTGTAAAGGTGGCCTTTGGGATTGGTCGTGCCATTGTAATTGTCAATTAGCGACATTTTGAATTTATGGGACACAAGCTCGACTCTTATCTTTACAGCTATAGGGTTGTGGTCATATGTGTGGAAGTCAATAGTGAATTGCTCATTGTCTTGCACCTGTCTGATGGCTTCCATGTTTCTACAAGACATCTTCATCCCAATAAGATTTTCATCCTAACAAGTACTTATTGTTCAGCTCGATTCTTTAATGGCCTCTATGAGGATTCTCCCACATCATTGCACATTTATGAGCATTTGTTCCTGTAATCAACTAGTATCAAGTTTTCCACATGTTCTAATGGAGGAGGTGGAGGTAAGGTTTATCTCTAGCCAGTGGTTATGGGTATTGGGAACGCCAGAAACTCCCTTTATAATAAGGTTTATTCAAGTCTTTTTAGGGTCACTGTAAAGTCTGCATAGGCGATCGCAAGCGTAGCGATGGCTTCAGGGTCGTGACTTGGTGTTTCTATGAGGCTGGATGCTTGGTTTCCTAATGTTGCTAGAAAGGTGAAAGTGATGGGTTCTAGGGTACTGGGTTGGTGTATGGTTTGCAGGGTCTTGGGATCATTGGGAGAAGACATAGTTGAAATTTGGGAGGTCCATTGTTGTATGTCCACACTTACTGCACCAATAATGTTTGTAGGTTACTCAGGGTTGCTAGTTCGGTCTGGTATTCTTAAGTGGGGGGGGATTGGCTCAACCATGTCACTTACAAGACAAACAGGGTTAGAGAGGGATTCAGTCATTGACTAGAACTTCGATGCTTAAGCTAATAGGGTTAGTTGAAAGTGAATGTGAGTGGTTGTAAAAGAGTTAATGAGAGATACTTAAGACCTTTTATATAGTGGTGCCTTATTTTCCAATTTAGAAGGTGTATTGGTCACTTTTAGCTCAGGTGGAGTGGCTTCCTGATGAAGAAATGTATGATTCTCATATGTTGTTGGCAGAGTGTGCGGCAGGTGGCCAAGGTACCGCATGCAGGTGAAGTGAAGATAAGGTGTTGTTTCATGGGCCAAGTCAGGCCTGCTGACATGCTTTTCTTTAAGGAAAAACCAATTTCCCCTTTGAGTTCAGCTGACGTGGTTTCCTTATAAGGAAACAAACGTTCCCCATGAGTTGTGTATAAAGCACCTTATTGTAGGTTGGGCTGGTAGAATTTTAGTTCTACCATGGGCTGAATTGGTTCTGTTGGTTCAATTGTTTGGCCGAGTTGGGTGTTATGTTGTTGGGCCTAGCTCAGAGTCGCTTGGATAGTATCCATTTTGTTACTAGATTTTTAAGAAAAAATAGCTTAAGAATACTGAATTTGCTCGGCTCGCTGACATGCTTTTCTTTAAAGAAAAACCAATTTCCTCTTTGTGTTCAGCTGACGTGGTTTCCTTATAAGGAAACAAGCGTTCCCCATGAGCTGTGTATAAAGCACCCTATTGTAGGTTAGGTTGGTAGAATTTCAGTTCTACCATGGGTTGAATTGGTTCTGCTGGTTCAATTGTTTGGCTGAGTTGGGTGTTGTGTTGTTGGGCCTAGCTCAGAATCGCTTGGATAGTATCCATTTGGTTACTAGATTTTTAAGAAAAAATAACTTAAGAATACTGAATTTCAATATTTGGTTTACATGAAAATACTATATTTTGAAAAAACTAAATTTCTTAATCTATGGATCCTATTCTTACTTTACCTCTATGAAAAAAAAAATATATATATATATATTATCTCAAGAGGTGAAAAAATTAAATTATCTAAATGTATATAAACAAATAAACCCTTAATTAATATATAGATATATATAACCTCATATATATTCTTCATTTATTAAATTAAAATTAATAAACTTATTTAACATAATCCTAATAAAAATCAAGAAGTCATCATTAATTTATTGAATAATTGAATCAATTCTTATAGTTTCTTAAATTTTTATTTCATAGACTATACATTTTAAATCTTTAGTATGTTTTTGTTACTAAGTACTTTTTTAAGAAAAATTTAGTATTTTTAATAATATTTATATTTCATATTGAATTTATCATCCTGATAATTTATAGTTATTTAATACTATTAAATAATATTTATCTTTCATATTAAATTGATCACAACAATATATTTTATTACATAATACTTTTTTATATAATTTTATTAAATCAGTACATAATTACATTAAGGATGTAATAATAATTTGAGTTATTTTTTTTTAACTTTTCTATATACAAACCAAACATATTAATTTTGAATTCTCAAAAAAAATTTCATACCCACCCAAATACAAGAATTTTTCATTTTTAAAATTATTTACCTAAAAATTTACTTTCTTAAAAAACATATGAAATTAAATTTCAGTTGTTACACAACCCCCTTGCTTTTTTGCTCCAAAGATTATTATTAGCAATAAAAATGCCAAGCATGTCCTAAATTGATATTGATTTTGATGCAGTTCAAATCTCTTTCCTCCTCCCACTGTCTTCTTATCATTGTTACTGGAAATTCTTAAGTATTTTTGCTGGGAGAAAGAGACAAAGAGGACAAACGTTTCTTTCTGGGTAATCAGTTAACCACATTGGATGATTTCACAATTGTGCAGACGCATCAATGCTGCTTTTGCGAGTTGCAAGGGCGATTTGAAAATGAAACTGAAACTACAGTCTATCTAATAGCTATGCGAGTCTCGTATTAACCACGCAACACTACGCTATTTAAAAACCCAGCATCGTAATTATATTTCCCTGCACTCCAACTAACCACTATCTTAGCCGAACAAAAAAATATTTGCATCAACTCCATGCTTCGGGTTCCTCAATCCAACATTTTAGCCCTGCCCTGACATCCAATGCATCAGATGTAGTTTAAGCTGTTTCTGAATAATTAACTCTCATTATCATTAAACTATCATCAAAATCTTATTGTTATTATTCAATTGAATTATTGAACTTTAATTTATATTTTATTCTGATTTATCGGCTAAATTTTCTTATGATCATTTGACTTTAAATTGAGTTTGTACTTCGAATTTATTGTCATAACTCATAACAAAAAATTTTAAAATTCTCTTACAAACAAAAATCCAAAATAATTTAACAATGGAATAAAAATCATCAAGAAGATCAATAAATCACAATAGAGTAAAATTAAAATTTAGCAATTCAATTAAACAAAATCAATATTTAGTGATCGCATTAGAATTTTGATTATAATTTAGTGACTATTGATGCAAACTACCAGCTGTTCTTTGTAACAGAAGTACCACATAATGAACAAAATATGAATAACATTAATACCACAATCAACAAAATCTGAGTAACATACTGAAATAAACACTCTAATGATAAAACAAGAAACACTGTTTAAAAAAAATTACCATGCATGAGACGTTTACAGCATTTAAAAATGGAAGCAGAGAACAGAGAACATGATATAGCATGCCCTAGAAATCCCACAAATATTTTAAAAAATAAGAAGAAAATGACTGACTGATTATGTTACTGACATTAAAACCTGCCAATCCACAGCAGCAACAATGGCATAGACAACAAATTGCTGACTTCTAAGTGCATACAACACGCAGGTGCCACTCATCCTCCAAGTTAAAGGAACACATCCTTCTCAAGCAACTTTAGTACCTCATGCTGATTGTTTAACTTCGCAACATCAATGGGAGTCTTGCCATCCATGTTCTGAAGAGTACTGCAGTATGATAATGAACCGAGAAACAGGCATATCAGATGGGAAAAACAAAAATGTCAAGCTACTAAAGATCATTTTAACTGATGTTGACTTACACAGCAGCTCCATTCTCCAGTAGAAGGGCTACGCACTCCTTCCGTCCATAGCCAGCTGCATAATGAAGTGCGGTGTTCTTATTTTTATCCAGAGCATCAACAGTTGCCCCTGCTTCAAGTAGGATTTGAGCACACTTCACCTAAAAAAAAATAAATAAATAAAATTCAATAACTTGCAAGCAAAAAAAGTCCAATTTGTTCGCTAATTTCTATGATTTTCTAAGACATCTGGCATCACTATCAATATTCAAACAAGGAAGGCCTACACCAAGAATTAGGGCTGAGCATAGTCCAATTCGGTTCGATATCTTGAAAAACACTGTGATTGGACCAAATCATCAATCCTTTAAAATTAAAAAACCAGAATCAGGACCAAAAAATGAAAAACTGAATTGAATTAGCCTGGAAAAAAACTGCTCCGGTTCAATTTAATTCAATTCAATCTCAGTTCTAAAGTTTAAAAAATAAAATTTTCATACTCAAAAGAAATTCAAATCTCTCTCGTAAAAATTGTATTATTATTTTATCCCATAAAAATCAATTTAATGCAATATATTGAATTGAGATCAACATACCTATAGTATATTTGTAAATTGTATATAAATAGTGCATGATATATATATATATATATATATGCAGTCAAAGGGTTGGAATGTCCCAAAAGGGATTCCTCTTTTCCTATAGCTATTTACAGGCAATCTAATGGTCTAAATTTTTTGAGTATTTACAGTTGAGTTAGGAAGTTTATCCTTACTCATTTTGAGGATGAAGATGCTTCTCCTCTAGTTCTTGTAAGCTTGGGATTGTCTTCCATTTCCCATAGCTCCATTTTTTCCTTAAGAAAATAAATGATTTCTAGTTTTCTAGCACAATCTTTCATTTCTTCCTTAGATTGTTCTATTCTAGCTTCATGCATATCTTGATCTATGGCTCTTAAATCCCAATTAACTGGCTCTTAAATTCCAATTAACATCCTTTTTAAATGTTTGAAAAACATTAAGATTATCATTTAAATTTAACAAATAAATGTTTTCTAAAATCTTTCTAATGTTTTCTTTGTCCATTTTTTCAAAGAAATCTAAACATTTAATGGTGTCTTCGTGCAAAGCAATATCATATAGTTCATCAGAATCTAAATCAGACATATCAATAGTCTTAAAATCTTAATATAAATCAATAGTAGGATAGATCCTTTTTATCATATTTAATAGTTATATTTATTGAGCTACTAGGCTCTGATACCAATTGAAGCTCGCAATTTGAAAACAAAAGACGGAAATATTTCAAATTTAAGCAAAATCTTTTTCGGTTGAGGCAAAGATTGGAACAAAACCTCGTTTTTAAAATATTTAAATAAGATATGTAAAGAGTATCCATAATTATTAGGACAAAGGATAGAAAAGATGCCACATCAGGAATCATTCAAGGAAATCTCTGTTATGGTAAATTGATGCTTAATGTACATCCTAGATACTCTATTAACATTAGAGATAAGAATTTAAATAAGACTCTTAGTCTAGTAATAGATTTTAAGAGATCAGATCTTATGCATGATGGTAGTTATCCTTTTAGCTTAACTGACATGGTTAGTTATGCTTTAAGTAATACTCATTATAGTGATAAATTCTTAAATAGTGATTACATCACATTTCAGCCTATATTTGAGGATGTTATGACAGCTCACCAACCACACATGGTGACGGATG
Organism: Omphalea diandra; assembly: GCA_949677035.1. NCBI lineage: Eukaryota > Viridiplantae > Streptophyta > Magnoliopsida > Malpighiales > Euphorbiaceae > Omphalea > Omphalea diandra. The sequence goes on from CATIWR010355289.1 coordinate 20,456, forward strand.
TGGAAATCCCAAGTATAGAAGCTATAGATATCTCTGAGAAGCCTTTACTCTTAGGAGATAGGCCCTGTAGAGACTTAAGATGGAATAACAATCAACTTTTGATTGGAGAACCCAGTGGATCTAGAAATATTGAGCCCGAAGAACTTAGGCCCAATATCCAAGAAATAATACCTAGAAACCAGGTCAAGTTGGAGATACCATTTAGTCGATGGACTAATAATTATAAGGCCCAAGGTCAATATTTTGATGGAACTCAGTGGAAGGCCAGTGACATACTATTTGACACTGGTGCTGCAGGAAGTTTCATACCTAGTAGGATGATACCTTACTTAAATACTAGGCCCATAGAGGCTTATGTTACTCAGTCTTTAGTGGATAGGAGTTCACTACCACTAAAGAAGCAGTTGTTAAGTTTAAACTTAACCATGTAGAACTAGTTACTAACCTTTTAGTAGCAGATGAGTCCAACGCGGATATAGAAATTCTATTAGGAATGACCTTCTTTAGAGGAGTGAAACCTTATAGAATACAAGATGATGGTATTTATATCACCCATAACCAAAGGAAGATAAAAATACTATGACCAGTAGACATAGTGTCTACATCACACTTGGCATATGGTATGACAGATACCAACCCGAATACTTCCATGCCTTTATCGACACAGGAGCAGGTATGTGTTTATGTAAAGCACATGTATATCCTAAAGAATATCATGTATCTCTACCTTGCATAACAGGAGTAGATGTCAGTGGAAAAGCTCATGAGCTCACCACAGGTATAGAAAGACCACAAGTCTTACTTTCGTATTTCAAGGTAAAAGCTCCAAATTTCTACATAAGCAATTTATCCCATGTTGATATTTTACTTGGTAATAATTTTTTGGATCTTTTTATTATATATCTGCAAAGTAAAACTTTGGTTAAATTTCTTACACCTCACAAGCATTGAGTGCAGATACTGAGGATATTTAAAGCATATTCTGGCATAAACCGCGCCAGCGTGGTGATTTAAGGATAGAAAAAACTTCACCAAAGGTAAAAAATAAAGGTAAACCTTTATTATATTGCCAAAATAAATTCATTATGTCCATACAAGATATGGATAAAATAGTTATGGATATCCTTAAACTCTATTTTTTGGATAACCCACTACAGTTTTGGGACAAGTCTCATGACAAATCCCATATAGAACTATTGGACAAATCCAAAGTTATTTGAGTTAAGTCCATGCGCTACAACTCACAAGATCAAGAAGAGTTTATGGTCCAATTACTCGAGCTCTTAGAAGCTAAATTGATTCGAAAGAGTCAAAGCCCACATTCTAGCCCAGCCTTTCTAGTTAGAAATCATTCTGAAATAAAAAGAGACAAAGCTCGAATGGTGATCAATTATAAGCAATTAAATGCTTATACTAAATTTGATGGCTATTTTCTGCCACATAAAGAAACCTTGATCAACATGGTCAAAGGTAAAATTTGACTGTAAATCAGGATTCTGGCAAATAACGCAGGATGAAGAGTCAATTTCATTGACAGCTTTCAGTACCCCATAAGGGCACTATGAGTGGCTTGTCATGTCATTCGGACTAAAGAACGCTCCACAAATCTTCCAAAGGAAGATGGATAAGATTTTCGAACCTTATAACAAGTGGTGCCATGTATACGTTGATGATATTCTTATTGCCAGCGATACGATTCAAGAACACCTAAAGCAGGTGAAGATATTTTCATTGTTGTGTCAGCAAGCAGGTATAGCACTTAGTGCTAAAAAATCAGTGGTCCTAAAAGATAAGATAAACTTTCTGGGTCTACTTTTTGATAAAGGATCCTTTGAACTACAGTCTCACATTGCTGAAAAGATATATGAGTTTCCTGATAAATTAGAGGACAGAAAACAACTTTAAAGATTTTTAGGTTGTTTAAATTATGCAGAATAATTTATTAAAAACTGTGCCAAGCTAAGGAGTCCACTTCAAAAATTATTAAAGAAAAATGAATTGTTTTACTTTGATGACAAACTTATTGCACAGGTAAAACTTATCAAGGACTATTGCAAAGACCTTCCAAGACTAGAATTACCCATGTACAATGATGACCTCATCCTTGAAACGGATGCGTTAGAGAACTATTGGGGAGCAATCCTAAAAAGGCTCTCTCAAGGACAAGAACGTGTAGGTAGATACACATCAGGAACTTTTAAAGATGCTGAGAAAAACTATCATATAAATGAAAAGGAACTCTTAGCAGCAAAAAATGAGATTAAAAAGTTTGCTTACTTTTTATTACCTAAAAAATTCATCTTAAGGACTGATAATACCCAAGTTAAGGCATTTATTAAAAATAACTTACCTAATACTCCTGAGTACACACGTCTTATAAGATGGCAATCATATTTTCATGAATTTAATTTTGATATTGAATTTGTAAAAGGTTCTAACAACTTTCTTGCAGATTCTTTGACCAGAGAAATCCATGGCTGATCAACAGTAAGAAGAACTAAATATAGGTCAAAAACTTGACCTACTGCTAAGGCGACAAACTGAGACAATAGATATTATCAGTTCTGCTCTTGGAGCATTAACTGTTGGGAGAGAACTCCTAGTAAATATTGAACGAGATTTGGAATCTCTTACATCTCAAATTGAATTCATTGATAGAAGATGTCAATCTAACAGAACCATAGTGCCTTTACAGGCCTCCACATCCCAAAATCAGGATGTAAAAATAAATATAGAAGCTTCATCTTCCACAGTGGCTTCACAGCCTATACAATCTACAAATGTAGATAAAAGTTTAAATACGGAATAATCATTATCCCAACAAGTCTCACCATCTTCGCATAAAGAAGCTCTAGTGAGACCAAAAATAGCTAGCTCAAAGCTGGTCCATTTGGGAAAATTCTCTTCCCTTCAAGGAAAAGGAAAAGAGCAACACAAAGAACAATCAGCTAAGGCTGAAAAACTAACAGCTACACCAGTAGCACAATTTTCTTCTGATGCAGGTACAAATCTAAGACCAAATACAGAAGATTCAAGAATTAAACAGCTGGTTGAAAAACACCAACTATTTCAATATCAATATTTCCAAGACATTAAAATTTTTTATCAAGTAAAGGAATCCGAGACCTTTATTTGTGACCATTCAGGAATTTATCCCAGAATAAATTTCTTACAGAATTGCAGTGCCAAGTTCCTATATCTCTGCTTCAACATAGGAGCTGTAAATATGATTTATACCCAAGCACCATTTGAGGAGCTACATCTGCTCTCAGAAGTAAAAAGGATTGTCCAAGAATTTTACGAAAACCACTGCAAAAGGGACTCGATCATCTATCTAAAAGTTTTTAGTGCAGGACCCGATTGGACCAAGAATGACTATCATCATGTCATTCACATTATTCAAATGGGTACTTACTCGACTAAATTTTCTAAAAAGATAGATACGAGTAAAACTCTAAAATTAAAACCAGGACAATTTGAACAGTTTAAAGATGTCTGTTATAGACGAGCATTGGGTAAAAGATCCTTTGCAATGTATTAACTTCTATGATAGACGATAAAAAGGCAACTGTAATTTACAACAGCCAAAGAATGCTTATCACAAAGGGAAATCCTAAAGCATTCAAAAAGCAACCACTAATCGAGTGGAGAACAAAGCTGGACTAAGGAAATATTCCCTCTGATCCGCAAACGGACAAAGAATATTGCCAGCTAGCAACAGCTGGATACCACCAATGTCCAAAATGCACAGATGTAAAGAAAGTGGTCCCTACCACTTACTCAGAAGACGACAGCGATGGTGTCGTAAGCGATGACGTTTTAAGCCTTGATATTAGGCTATATAAATAGAGGCATTGCCTCAGTTGTAAGGGCACTTGAAGCCTAGCTCATCCTTAAGCTAGAAACTCCTTGCACTCTTCTCTCTCTATGTAAAAACCCTTCGGGGAAAAATAAAGATGAATAAAAAGTAGAACCAATTAGGTTCTTTTTTCTATAGCCTAGTTTTTATTATCTCTACTCTAAATTTCTAAATTCTTTTAGATTTCAAACACTGTTATACATTTTAGTTATCTTGTGTTATTCTGGATATCCGTCCATGTTAGATTTCTATAAATCTTTTGTTGGAATACTGTTCTCTAGTATGGCAGTTGTGTCTCCTTATTCAGCCGTGAGCCCATATTTTTGGATTGTGAAGAAGGGCATTGTTGCTGGCCTTGTGGAGAACAAACCATACTGGAACAATCCTGAATGTGCGACTCAGTCGTCCCAGGGAGGAGTTACCTTATAAATCGTTGAGGTAGCCATAAACAGAAGATAGATAGAAGACGTGGTGGACCCATACCAGAAACTAAGACAAGTGACTTGTATTAACTGTACTTATGTATTTGAATGATAAAATGAATTTAGAGATCATGAGTAGAGGAGATATAGATAGTGGTGAAAAGAAAAGAGAATCTAATCCATTAATTATGGATACTCTTTACATATCTTATTTAAATATTTTAAAAACAAGGTTTTGTTCCAATCTTTGCCTTAACCGAAAAAGATTTTGCTTAAATTTGAAATATTTCCGCCTTTTGTTTTCAAATTGCAAGCTTCAATTGGTATCAAAGCTGTAAATGTGATTTATACCCAAGCACCATTTGAGGAGCTACATCTGCTCGCAGGAGTAAAAAGGATTGTCCAAGAATTTTACGAGAACCACTGCAAAAGGGACTCGATCATCTATCTAAAAGTCTTTAGTGCAGGACCTGATTGGACCAAGAATGATTATCATCATGCCATTCACATTATTCAATTGATTACTTACTCGCCTAAATTTTCTAAAAAGAAGCTCACAATTTGAAAACAAAAGACGAAAATATTTCAAAATTAAGCAAAATCTTTTTCGGTTGAGGCAAAGTTTGAAACAAAACCTCATTTTTAAAATATTTAAATAAGATATGTAAAGAGTATCCACAATTAATGGATTAGATTCTCTTTTCTTTTCACCATTGTCTATATTTCCTCTGCTCATGATCTCTAAATTCATTTTATCATTCAAACACAAAAGTACAGTTAATACAAATCACTTACTCATCTTAATTCCTGGTATGGGTCCACCACGCCTTCTATCTATCTTCTGCTCTTGGGCTACCTCAACGATTTATAAGGTAACTCCTCCCTGGGACGACTGAGTCACACGTTCAAAATCGTTCCAATATGGTTTGTTCTCCACAAGGCCAGCAACAACACCCTTCTTCACAATCCACAAATACGGGCTAACGGCTTAAGGAGACACAACTGCCATACTAGAGAACAGTATTCCAACAGAAGATCTACAGAAATCTAACATAGACGGGTATCCAGAATAACACAAGATAGCTGAAATATATAACAGTGTTTGAAATCTAAAAGAATTTAAGAATTTAGAGTAGAGATAATAAGAACTGGGCTATAGAAAAGAGAACCTAATTGGTTCTACTCTTTATTCATCTTTATTTTTCCCCGAAGGGTTTTTACATAGAAGAGAGAGAAGAAAGAGCAAGGAGTTTCTAGCTTTGAAGAGAACTAGGCTTCGAATGCCCTTACAACTGAGGCAATGCCTCTATTTATAGCTCATAATGTAATAGTATTATAATTAATATTAATATTATACACAACATAATTATATATATATATATATATATATATATATATATATATATATATATATATATATATATATTCAATTCTTCAGTTTGGTTCAATTAAAGTCGATTTTGGTCCAGTTCCCAATCCTATTATTAACAAAGAACCGATCTTGTACTCAAAATATTTCCGGTGTGATTTTGATCATCTTCGAAAAAATTTCAGTTACTTGTGGTTCAGTACCCATGCCAATTCAATTTTTTGGTTCGATTCAGCTATTTCGAGAACCACACTCAGCCCTACCAAGAATCCAGCTGTAATACCAGCCATTTGAAAAAGCACACCTTTAGGTAGCTTAACCCCATTAGAATACACTAAAAGGTGCATAGAGGCAAAAACCCCACAATAAATCTCCAAGTCCTCAATCAAATTCTTATTGGAGTTTGACGTAGGAAAAACCCCATAATGAATCTCCAAGTCCTTAATCAAAATTCTTACACTAAGGAACACAAATCATACAAAATACAAACATAAACTTAGTTTGAAGTAAAGGGAGACACTAAATGTTAGCCATTGATCTGGTATACGTTAACATTTGTTTAATTGTTTTAGCTTCACATTATGGCAAACCAAAAAAACCTAAAAGCTAGTGTGCGTAGCAAACTATAACTAAGGGTGTACACAGTTCATTAACCAAACCATAAGCATCATTTTAAACCAACCAGTCAGTTTCAGTTCAGAATCTTTTTGAACCGAAAATCAAACCAAGAGTACAAAAAACCGCTAGTTCAATTATTTGAAAAACCAGCCAATTGAGATCGCCCAAAAAAAATAATAAATAATGTCAAAAAGTTGCAATAATATTTTCCAATAAATATAACTCAAAAAATTATCATTATAAAATAAAATATTTATTGAAAATTTATCATTAATATGCATGCATTACCTTAATTTTATAGCAAGAACATTTTTATTTTATTAAAAAATTTTTTAATTAAAAATAGATTGTTCTTAACCATAGTATATTGTATATAGATATATTTAGTATATATTAGTATTGAATTTTTATATTCTAATTCCTGTATTTTAACAAAAACAAAATGCTCTATATAGGGAATCGATTCCCAATCTGATTCTCCAACAAACCAAACACTTCAAAATAATAGTCATTCCCTTCCAATTTTGGAGTTTGAACATAATGGGTCCTGGTGTGGACAATGTGGAAGATAAAATTGGAGAGAATGAATAGTTAGTACCATAGAAATGAATGTTACAAAGGTAGCAAGGAGGAATCAAATGTTATAATGTCTAGAATGTGCTCAAATTTAGAATGTACTAGGAGTAAAGTATACCGAAAATTTTGTTGTCCTTATCAGGAATTAAAGTGCAAATTTAAGTAATCAATTCTAAATCTAACTCCCCACTGAACCAAACACTTCAAAATAGCAGTCATTCCTCTTGCAATTCCAAAAACCAAACAAACCCTAGTGTGGACAATTTGGAAGTTTCAATTGGAGGGCATGAAAGGCTGGCTTCCATAAGAATGAATGTTACAAGGGTAGCAGGGTGGAATCAAATTTTAAAATCTGACTAAAATGGGGTCAAATTTTGAATATTTCAGAATACTTTGTCAAACTTATCGAGGATTAAATTGCAATTTATGTAACCAAAGCATATTTAGGCAAACTTTAAGGAGGGACTCAGTAAATTAACTTTATTTTAAGTACATTTATCTGCAGGTTAAGACAAAAAAAAGTAACATATCAAAGTAGTAATAGTATTGCTGGAGACTTCCGTTACAAATGGACATGTGGGATCCCTTGGCATCACTTGTTTGAGGGTGAATGATTCTAGGAAGGTAGCTCGCGAGTGGAACTTCCCTCATTTGTTTCAGATACAATCAAAGGAAGTGCCCAAGATAACTAGTGTTGCACTTCCTATCCATGAGTCAAGCACCAAAGGAGGGACAGTTAGGCTGTACTTTGCCAATTGACCAATATGTCCTTAAATTAAAAACCAAAATAAGAAAAATTTATGCCCAAATATTATCATACAAAACACTAATGAGACTAATCTAACTTTAAATAACTTAAATTCCAATATACACAACATAATTAGATTAATATACTTAACTAAACATTAATTTATGTGTTAGCTTTTTTTTTTTCTCCAACTTTTTTTTTTCTCCCTTCCCCTCCAAATTATGCTATTTAATTTGCATCTCCAATCCCCTTGGTTATTTTTAAAAATTAGCTCTTATGCTAAAATACTACAAAACATCATGCTTATCTCAGTTTGACAATAGGATTATTTTCATCTTTTATGGCATTACTTCTTAAGAAAAGACATACGAACCAACATAAATTCTACTTGTAAGCAAGTTAACTTGTTTGGTTCATGGCTATATATGTCAAGCAATTTTTTTATGAACAACAGTAGAAGAATCCCAAATGCTTACACACCAAAAAACCCAAAAAATAAAAAATAAAAAAAGGCACACAAGAAGAGAATGCTATTTTTGACAAAAATCATACCTCTCCATATCCACATGCAAAATGCAATGCTGTTCTTCCCTCTGAATCTTCTTCATTCTTGTCAGCACCAGAGGCCAATGCATTTTTCAAACCCTAATTGATGGAGAGAGAGAGAGAGAGAACTTTAAATCTTGATTTATAAAGCATACCTACCATTAATTGAAATTAGATAATTCTTCTTTTTCATAAAAAAAAGGCATAAATATATAAGGACAAAATGCCCACTCCAATCATCTAATGCTAGTTTCATGCTCATTTTACACTCGAACTACACTACCATAGAACAATTTTACCATGGAAAACATAAGGGCACATATATGATGTATCCATATGATTTTTAAGTCATCCAAATAAGAACCCAATTCAATAGGACAAAAGCTGATAAGACTTCATATAAAAAATGTTATAAGGCAAATGAAAAAAAGGGACATGTGCAAACATGATGGTCATTAATATAAGTACATAAGATTGAATACAACACAAACCCTATCGAAACTATAATTCTCATAGGTACTTGAGTAGAGGCCATATTTTTTACTTGACTTCCAAATCCAACATGAACTGACTCAAAAAATAAAATAAAACAAAACAAAGTGAAACCCGCCTGAACATGTATTGAAACCAAAATAACCTTAGAATGTGAGGGTCAAGTTGGGTAAAAAAAGTATCATTTTTTGGTTTTAATATGGACCCAACCTGAAGTTGTATCATTCAGGTCAACAAAAATATTTTTTACTAAAATAAAAAAGCTTTGTACATATCAAGATTTGTAGCATTTGACTTGTTAAAGAAACATTTTGATAATAACCAAGTTTTCCAGAGTTCACCAATCATCGAAATTAAAAAAAGAGAATGTCAAGGTTCAACCAGGGTTGAATGGAATTTTGAAAGTCATATGTTTGTTAATTATATTTTAAAAAGCATGTTAAAATTAAAAAATCATACGAGTAACTCATAATTAAACCATATACCACATAATAAACTATAAATAATAATGAACTGCATGAGACTAATAAAATTCTAATGCAAGCACTATGTTTAGCTAATATAACAAGTGTCAACATGATTCATATTGCAATATGAAATGTCCATAAAAAGCATGTCCAGCATGATGTGAGGCAACATAATGAATTATTAGGTTTTGTGATGTTTTAGTTTGAAAAGGGGGGAGGGGGAGAAACCCAGCTGATCGTAATGGTACTTTAGAAAATAATACTAGAAAAGAGGAAGAGGATCAAAAAATATTTTTTTTTTTCCCCGGTTCCGTGGGGCCCAATGCTGATTACTATCAATTGGTAGGTCCTATCCCATTGAGCTAGGTATGATAGAGTATTATTTTTTATAATACAACATGATTTTTGATCTACGACCTCAACAATTCCAGTAGTACAAAAATTGAGGGTGACATTGATAAATCGATTCTTTATGACCACCAAAGAATTTAGAGAACGATTTAGGGACAATTGGTTCAATTTTCTCCTTCTATGTTCAAGATTTTTGTGCACCCGCTACTCAGACCTAAGTGCTTATTATGTATTCTAATAAACACGCATCATATTCCTCATAAGCAGATTTGCATCTAGTACCATGCCTTGACCATGTGTTGCATTTTGTAAACTCAAATCCTAATAAAATAAATAGTTAAGCCCAGCAAATGATGACAACAACACCAACAATTCCATCAAAAGATTAGACACATCAATAACAAAAAAGAAAACAACTCAATATTACAAAAGGATTTCAAATGATCACCTATAAATCAGCATCAAGATGAAGCTAATCAAATATTGCAATAAGGAAACTGAATCCTCAAGCAAATATAAAAGCAGTTGTATTCTACCTCACCATCGCCAACGCTGGCACAATTATGAACCACTGACTCATCCTCATTTCCTGCTTCTTCTGCTTCATCTTGTCCAGGATTTTCTACAGAAGTTGCCCCTTCTCCAGAAACTGCAAGGCCCATTGCTTCACCCAACTTTTTCAAAACATCTTGATCATTCCAGTATCTGTGAAAGCATATTATCATTTAATAATGTAATCGCATCCAATAAATTGAATGTATAGCTTATGCCACACCTCAAGGCAAGAAAAAACGTACAATTAGCACAAATTCTTCAGTAAATTGGAGCATCGATCACTACCTTGGCCAACATTTAAGTAGAAAAATAAAGATCAACATTCCATTCATAAATAAAATATATAATATATTTTATATTTTATATACACACACATAACATTGGTCGTTTACAAACACTCTAAACACATACACAATTGATCATCATTGCCAAATTACAAGCACTCTAATAAATTATTTACCCAAAGTTCAATAAAATATACTAGGACTACTCTTGACTTTTGAATTTACATCATATGTATTAATATAAGCAATAAGTTATCAGTAAACACCTGTGTAAACATAAAAGAATATGTGTAAATAGCAATTCACGGTGGAACTGTACTAGGTATTTTCAAGGTAATTTCCCAAGAAGTTTATAATTTTAACAATGGCGAACAAATTGTGTACAAATTAAAGTAAGAACAAATTTGATACAAATCATTATTAATGATCAACCCAGAATTTGCCAAAATTCAACACCTCATGATGCAATTTTTTGGCTCACTTCTTAAAAAAATTAGTGTCATAGTAATATCAAACTACTTTGATCCAAACCTCATCATGGCTGCCGGACCACCTGTTTCAATTTCTTCTAAAATAGGCTTTAAAGAGGGATCTTCTTTAATTCGTGCCATTCTTTCCTCAATCTGATCCTTATGTGATGGATTTGTCAAACTCTCAAGCATTTGTGACATTGATGGATCCTGAGAAAAGAAAACCCTAATTTCATAGCATATAGATTCTTAAATAATATGCACCATTAGAGGATGTCAATGGGCTGGGTTTGGACAATGTGACTATTGATCAAGCACAACTCCTTTTCAAAAAGATTAAGACCAAAACAATAAAACAAACTAACAAACAAAAAAGTAAAATATAACAGAACATCATCCATATTTAAAATTGAGTTCAGGTTAAGCCCAATCTTTAATATATGTTGATCTATTTAACATTAATTCTTAAGTGACTGTTTGCTAAATATTGAACAATTCATCTATATTTATAAGATCATTATTTCATATGCATTCACTAAAAAATATAGAAGAAGTTAAACAATCATTTTCCTCAATGAACAAAAAATGTTAACCAAGATAAAATAAGAATTTCAAAACCTAAAACTAGCAATTGGTAAGAACAAAAAATGAATTCAAGTAAATCAAAGTCCAACTATATGCTAAAAATAAATAAATACAAAACATTGAAGCCTTCAAACTATATGTGCTTAATTTTATATGTTTTCAACAAACCATATGAATTGGGCTAGCATTCATCCAAGCCAGCTCAATCCTTCTTTTGAGCTTATTTTTTATCCCCTACCCAACTCAAAATATTATAACACACCCAACCCAGAAACTTAAATGGGTGGACAAGACTACAGGTCACCTCTCTAGATTTGTAGACCTACATAAAAAAGAAAAACAAATGGACACATAAAAAAAACAACTAAATGATGCCAAAGTGCAAATTTACCTGCATCAAAGCATTGCCAAGGCGTTCAGCCATAGTCATAAATTGCGGATTCTGCATAACCTGTTGCATAGTAGAATAGTACTGTTGTTGATCAAAATTTGGGATCCCCTCTTCAGCTCCTACACCATGCAGAGTTTTCTGCAGCTGCTCTGCCATTTGGTTAAATCCAGGATCTTTTGCTATCTGCTCTGCCAATTCCTTAATGCTCGGGTCCTACATATAGCAAAATCACACAAATTGCCAGATCAAATAAGAAAAAATTTGAAATCATAGGAAGACCCACAGGAACAAGCATTAAGTATCCAACAATACACCAAAATGTATCTCTTTTTTTTTTTTCGTTGTAGCAATGATTATGACCACCACTAACCAGCTGACCAGATTTCTCAAAGATATCTCTCTTCAACTATTTCAATTTATAGAAACTCCTTTCTTTTGTCAAGTCCCAGCTATTGACTCAAGATAGTCAACCGCAAAAGGGCAGTTACGCCAATAGATCCCTTAATTAACATAGGTGCAAGACACAAAAAAAGGTGCTTATCAGAGTGAAGAGCACCACACAAAAAGGTGCTTGTCTTCTCCAAAATCAAATAAAATATTAGCAGCATACAATTACAAAGAAAGTTTTAACACAAAGCACTTTTTTTTTTGGTTAATAACAGAAGTTTAATATGAGTAGAATAGAACTGTCAAAATCCAACCATTTATCATTTCAAATACAATAGAAAACAGTAATAGCAGCTCAAGAAAACATGTCTTTCACTCTTGATCGGTCAAAAATAAAAGTTTGCAATCATTAAAATATCACATTTTGCATAACAATTAACAACTTTTGTCTCTGCATATTCACTTGCTATAAATAGACATGTTAGGCCTATCCTTGTGATTAGGCCAATGTTTTTGTCTAAACTTAGTCATAGAACAATAAAATAGATAAAAATATTAATACTTTAATGGCCATACCAGACCCTATGAAAGCACCGTCTCAAGCCCAGCCCTTATAGAAGTTGGGGCCTAAATGTGTTCAAGTTATGCCTCTGACAAAGATGCCATGCCCATGACCAGAAAATTTTGGGCAGGCCCGTGGGCATTTTATCAGGTCTACCTATAACTAACTCACTGTTGCTGGCAATTAGATTGTGAATTTGGTAATCAGTGAATGAGTAGGTGGCATCAGGTTCAGAGTTTAAATCAGGTAGGATGTGGTGGGTGAGGGAGGATGAGTGCCAAGCCATGAATGTCTAACATCTTCTTTATGGTTACTATTAATCTGAGCACCAAGAGAAGTTTTGTTGCCGGGTTGATTTGCTTGTCAACACTCACAGTTGAACACAAAATGCATCATGACTCCTTTCTAGAAGGTTAAAAGGTGACAAGGCTGTGCCTTATCACCTACGAATGCACCCTGTACCCTTTTGACTAAACTGGATAGACTAATGTCAAATCAAGGTACTGCAACTGTCTCTAAAAATTAGCCCACCAACATTTAAACACCTAAAGCAAAAAAAAAGTTTTGACATTCCAATCAAAACTAGCAACAATTAGAACATCAAAAATTAAGAATCTAAGCTAGCAAAACATGAGGAAATTGAAAAGCCATAAACTTTACTGTTTCTAAAATTCAGAAGACAGCATAAAACGCAAAAATATGGAATAAGATAACATACATTAAGCAGTCCAGTCATGGCTGAGAAATCAAAAGGATTGGGATTGGGAGCAAATCCAGCTCCTGGAGAAGAGGGAGATCTTCCTCGTCCAGACTGAGACTCCCCAGAAGACGTTTCTGATTTTGGGATCTTACTTTCTGTAGAACCTGTTTTCTCATCTAACAAAACATTACCAAAAAGAAATTACTATGAAGAATGGCATTAATTTTTAAATAAAGTCACAGTTCAAGATATCAGCAGCCTAATTACCCAGCGCACATCCATACCAAGCAATAAATGAATCCATATATAAATACTAGAGTGATTAAACATCCAAACAACCAACATGTAAGAAATGAATTGATTTTTCCATTTACTTCACTTGGTTATGATCTACACAGATTTACCAATAAGAGCAAAAAGCAAACAGAAAACGAAGCAACACTGAAAGGTTTAATTATAATCCCTAAAAAGGGATTAGTGCAAAGATAATTGACATAATTAAAAGTGAAAATCTACAATCCCTAAATCAGTGACTTATCTTATGGAGTCAAACATTCAACTAAAAGAGACAAAAAGCAGAGCAAGTTTGATAGATCTCAGTTCAGAATTGAGAAAGAAGAAAATCAAAGTATTTGAAAAACTACCCAAAAAAAAAAAAAGGCTTTACCAGAGGGAACATCTTTGTTCGAATTGGAAGCCATAAGAGTTTAGCTGAAGCGGGAGAAGGAAGAGAATTTAAGAATAATATTATCCAATAAATAACATAATCAAGACAATAATAAAATACCATAAAAGCCCAAACCTGAGGTTGCTATGTCAAGGAGAGAGCTTTGCTTTGAGGATTAGATTCAAAATACTATCTCCTCTCTCTCTCTCTCTCAACTTGTGAGTTGTATGCGGCCTTCAATCAATCTGCGATGTGTCTAGTTATATATATATATATATATATATATTCTTTCCATTAATTTAAATAATTTATTTATATAAATTTTAAAGAATTAATGAAAATGAAATTTAAAACAAATTTGTACCCAAAGGCTTGCACTAAGTAACCGGTGGAAGTTCTTAAAAGAGGGAAGAAAAGAAGCCCAAAACAGACAATTCACAAGATAAAATGACATAGCGAGTGGGCCATCGCAATCCTCATCTTCAACAACTTACGGCTCTATGGATAATCAGCCCAATTTTATTCAACATACACAACTATAACGATGAAAGCACATCATCCATCCAATTTTTTAAAAATAATTTATGCCATGTATTTTTAAAAAGATAATATAATATATTGAATTTTTCCTTTTTACGCTTTGCATTTTTTTTATTCTATTTTTACTATTCTTCACTGAAGCCCAACTTCAAACCCTAATATTCAATCAATCCAATAATTTTGCTTTTGTTAACCACGCTTCCTCCGAAGTGTTCGGCATCACAGTATGATCAACTTGTGCTCTTATGCTATGGCAAACAAGCAAAAGTACGCTTTGGGGAGAAAGTCTATCTCTGAACATGTCGATGCTGTGATTTTTTATTAGTAGATCGCGTGTGATGCTCAAACGCGCCTTACAAAAACACATCCTCTGTCCCCTACACACCAAGATCTAGTACAAGTTTAACCATGTTCCTCCTCTAAAAGTAATTTTTTCCTTTTTATTTTTTCATTTATCTTCTATTTGATGTGGTGATAATATGAGAAATGATTAGATTGGGAGTTGAAGATGAAATTTTTAATGAAAATAACTTAATGGAAGTTTTTGTAAATCAAAATGAAGACAGATCTAAACTAGGGTTTTGTTTATGTGCTTTGCTTGATGTATTAGGTTTCAGCTTTAAAATGACTTTTCTTGTTGATTAAGCCACTTATAGAAAATGGAAGAATATCAGTACAGATTAAAAATTTAGAATTATAAATCGAAAGAGGGAAAATGGGAATTAGGATGGGAAAATGTCTTGTTGTTGTTAACGTTGTGTTTGTAAGAGAGGAAAAAGGCTACTTGTTTTTATTTGTAAAATTTAAAATAGAAGAAGAGAGCAAGGGTTGAACTGTTTATCTGAAAAATCTGTATTATAAGTCCATAATCTGTAATTTTGTTGCAATTGTTAATCTTAAATCTTTATGCTATAAATATGCTTTATAATTTGTATTCTTGCCACGATTTTTAATCTTAAATGTATTTGTTATTGGCTAATTAATTTAGACATTTTTAAACATAAATCTGTCTGCAATTTTTATTAGCATTGATATTAATAGCGTGTTGTTTTTTTCTTTAAAATGAAAATCGGTGACTGAGGATCCGTGCAGGAATGGGAATGGGTCCAAAACTTGGAGGTAAGGCAAGAATAAGGATCAAGGATGGCTCCCTTCCTCGCGCTAACCCCATTGCTTCTTCTACTTCTGCTATCTATTTCTTTCATTTTTTTTCTTTTTTTTTTTAACTCAAATGTAAATTTGTTTATTTTTAGTTGATGTTTTGTCTAGTGATTTTGATACACAGCAACTAAAAATTAAACAGATGAGTAAAAGAGATGTTTTGAATTTAAGGAGTAATTTTAATAATTTGGCTGTAAATTTGTTTATTTTTTATTGATTACTAATTTATATTTTGTTGATTGTATTTTTAGTTGATAATTGTATAAACCAATTATAAACATGTCGTAAACCATATATAAACATTTACTTACTTTGATATAATGAGTTGTTGAAATTTGAATTTTTTTTATTGATTACTGATTTATCTTTAGTTGATTGTATTTTTTAGTTGATATTTGTCTAAACCAATTATAAACATGTTGTAAACAATATATAAACGCTTATTTGTTTTGATATAATGAGTATTTGAAATTTAAAGTTTATTTTTTTTGTTGATTTCTGGTTTATCTTTTGTTGATTATTTTTTTTAGTTGATAATTATATAAACTAGTTATAAACATATTGTAAACAACTTATATATGCTTACTAAATTGGTCGATGTATACTTCTTTTTCTTATATTATTATTGATAGTTTCATTAACTAGTGATAAATCTATTATGAACTAAAAATAAATATTTTTCTATTTTTTGATAAAATAATTAACTTAATATTTTGTCAAATCTACAATAAATATATGTTGTAAACTTAATAAATTTAAAATAAATATAAAATAAAAATAAATATTTACAAAAATTCTTATATGATTCTTCTGAGGTCAGATTATGTTTTGAAATTTTCTTAAATGATAATTAGAAGTAAACTTAAAATAAAGCAAAAATAAATATTTTTGATAAATTGTTTTCTGCACTTTTGATAGTATATTAAGTTTCAAAAAATTGTTAACTTATATTTTTAAAAAAAACTAAAATAAATATTTTTGATAAATTTGTTTTTTACATTTCTGATATTATATTAAGTTTCACAATTTTGTATTTATAACCCTAAATAAATGTAAAATAGAACAAAAATAAACATTTTTATAAAAATTCTATTATGATTTTTCTAAAGTTATATTATTTTTGAGAGTTTTTAGTTGATAAATCGTGTATAATATTTTACTGTATATATTTATTTAATAATTGAAGAAGTGATAATATCTCTCTCTCATTTAAAAAATTTAATTAATGATAAAATTACTTTTATTAACTTTTTTATTGTAAAATAGTATTGTAAAAATCAAATCTATAAATTAGATCGGTAAAATTAAAAATTAAATTATTAACTAATTTAATTTGATTTAGACTATTTCTTAAAATTATTTCTTATGTTAAATACTATAAGTATATATTTTTTAACATATTTTTATTTTTTAAAATTATTTTTAATAATTGTTTTAAACATATTTTTATGTACATGTGTGAAGTTTCAAAGGATTACAACAAGAAAAGTTTCATATAAAACTTATCTTTTCAGAAAAATGCTGATTATAAGTGGAGATTGTTTTTCAATAATTTAATAAAAAATAAGCTAATTGTAAGGTTTGTTGTGATCATAACAAATCCTTAGAGACACGTGTTAGTAAAATGTATTTAAATATTCTAACATCATTAGTTTAAATGGATAAGACCACTCAACAGAACTCAATAGAAATCATGAGACCAACAAGACAAAACATAAAAATATCTTTTGATTTTACGAGAGTATTTTTGAGAACTTAAACTTCACAGCATATAAAAGTCACCATTCTTTTTAATTTAGGTATTGTTGTCCAAAGCCCAACCATATATCCCATTGCTTTTTCATTTTCATTTTCATTTTCATTCTCTTTTTATTTTCATTTTTTCGTGTTTTTTATAATAATATATCTCATTACTTAGTGTTTGTTTGGTTTAATATTTCTAGTTGACTTTTAGCGATTGAACATTCAAACATTGAAAAAAAGTATTTGATAAATATTAGTGATAGTGTTTCAATTTAAAAACAAGCATTTAACATTTTAAAAATATAATTGAACACTAAAAGCTAATTTTTTCAGGATTTGAATATAAAAGTTGGTGTTTAGATTTTTCTTTAGTATTAATCTTATATTTATCATTATATAAATTAGTATTTCATATAAAAATAATCACTCCCTCCATCCCTAAATATTTGTCAAAATTTTATTTTTGATATGTCCCAAAATTTTATCCACTTTCCTTTTTAGAATGATTATTAATTAAGCAAATATCTAAAATACTCTTATTAATTACATAAATAATCTCATTTATAATAAATTTCTATCACTAATTTTTTACTTTAAATTTTTATGTTTAATAAATATGTTGAAGTTCCAATACATTTTATTTGGATATATTACTCTTACTTTCACTATTTTATCAACAACATTAAAAATATTATTTTGTAAACTGTTTGCGCATGCTCTACCCGCCTATGGTGCAGCAATTCAGAGGCACGCCTTCAACTCCATAAGATTTGAATCACCATTTCTGTCCTTTGTTTTTCTTTTTTAAAAAAAATTTTTTTTGGACCATCTGTTAAATTTTCTGTTAGTTGTTTCAGAGGTATTGTAAGTTATAAGACTGGGATATAATGATAACATATTACCGACTCTGTATGAATAATTAATCTCCTTAAGTTCATTTTACATATAATTTAATGAGATAAACTGATATTACCATGTTTGAACTTGAAAAAAAAAAAATTATATTTTGATATTTTCCATTTCCTGAATCATAATTACATGTTATATGCAAATATTGGTGGAAAATGTAGAGGTTCACATGTGGGCAGGAGTAATGTAAGACGAATAGGGAGATTGGTTCCATTGAGAGTGGGAAAAGTGACTGGTCAAAGAGGAAGGGAGCTAAGCTAAAATGATAATACCCACATTGGCAACTCCCCATCTAAGAATGTTAGCAGTGATACTAATATATCTTAGCAAATTGACTTAGGCAGAAGGAAAGTAAATATTTTACCCTATGTTTGGGCACAAATTGTGCAAGATAGGAGTGAGCAAAAACTAGACCAGACCAAAAAAACCGATCGAACTGATTTAATTTAGTTGGGTTCAGTCCTTTAATAGATTTGGCTTCATTTGATTTTTATTTTTAAAAACTTTGATTTTTTATTTTCGTTCAGTTTTCTAGATACAAACTGAATAAATTAAAATTATTAAGAAATCAGATCAATTTGAATCAAATCAAATTTAAATATATGTAATTTAATTAAATCAAACCGAAATTTTCTTGGCTCGATTCGGTTTGTAAAATGTAAAATTTGGTTTGACGAATTTTTGTAAAAAACCAAATCAACTGGTTTGTTCACCCCTAGTATAACGAAAATGAAGGAAAATTAAACAAGGAAAATAAAGAGAAAAGAAAAGAATTTTAATTTATTTTCTCTTGTTTGGATCTTTTATTTGCATAAGTGAGGAAATTCAAATTCATTAAATATAAATTTACTTTTTTAAGAGGATATTTTAGTAATTTAATATATTTCACACTTTCCAACTCAATATTTCTCTCACTTTCTCTCCAAAATGGAGAGAAATTTTTATTGATATAATTTCTCTCCAAAAGTTTATTGGAGAAATATAATTTCTCTCCATTTCTTTTTTTCCCTTTCTCTTATTTGCAAACCAAATAAGGAAAATAATTTTAATTTCTTTTCTTTTCTCCTTACTTCTCTCCAACCAAACAAATGGTTAAGGAGGAAAGAGAAATACTTCTGCATACCTTAGTCCGCCAATGAATCAACCTAGCACTGAAAGTGACATAATTCTTTTGATGATGTTATGTATTTTCTAAGAGTGATGATGAAGCTTATGCATCATGGTGAGAATCTAGGAAACAATTTCTCAAGTGAATATGAAGATAATAAAAATTAGTTTAGTGACATAGATGATGGTAGTGATAGGTTGAGTAATGTTAATAGTGACAAGTTTGATGAAGTTTATGATTCATCAAATGATTATAAGAGACTAAAGGGTCAGAGGAGAAAGACAAATCCATTTAATGACATGTACACTAAACTATTCATACGTAATTCAAATGGTGATGTAAAGTTTGAAATTAGACATGTTTTTAGAAAAGTTGAGGTAGTTAAGGAAGTTTTTAGGGATTATGCTATGAAGGGAGGTTATGCATTGAAAAAAATGGAAGAATGATTGTGTGAGGGTCACTACCAATTGTAAGGCCATAAGCTACAGTTTTAGGCTATATATGCGTTTGTGTTGCTTGAAAGGGTTATCTTTATGTTCAAAACATTGAACCTTTAACATCATTGTATAGCCCCTAAGCAATAAGAATCCTAATGCAAACAGTAAATGGATTGCTAAAAAGTTAAATAATTAGTTAACAGCATATCCAAACATGTCATACGAGCTTATGCTAGATAAATTGAATAAGTAATAGGGAATTAAGGCTCCTTTGTGGCAACTACATAGGGCTAGGAATTTATCCACATAAAAAAATGAGGATACTTATGCTAATAGTTACTTAAAGTTAAACAAGTACATATTTATGCTTAGAATATTTAACCCTAGAACATTGGAAAAATTAAAGTGTAATAGTGAGTATCTTAGAACTAGAAATAAGAATATTTTAAAAAAAATCTCTATGTATTCTGAAAGAATGGAAAAGGGTTTTCTCGAAGAATATAGATCTTCTATAAGGTTGGAAGGTTGCCATCTTAAAGGCCCATGTAGGGATGCTTCCTATCAATTATTACTTTGGATGGAAAATAAAGATGTTGTGTACATTGCCTTTAGGATTGTGAAGATACCTTAGAGTTCTTTTTGTTGAATTTAAGAGAATGCATCAGCGAGGGCACTGATGGCAAGCCTTTCACTTTCATGTCTGACATACAAAAAGTAATCATGTTTTCTCTTCTTAATTTAACTTGTTTTTACATGTCTGGCAAAAGGTAATTATGTTTTCTCTTCTTAATTTAACTTATTTTATATATATTATTATATGACACATGTTCTACTATGTTATATGTCAAATGTATTGCAAGGATTATTTGATGTGGTTAGGAGGGTATTCCCCGAGTCTAGTCATAGGACATGTGCAAGACATTTATTATGAACTCAAAGGAATAATTTCCTAGGTTGTTGTTAAAGGATTAGTTTTCGGATACTATAAGATCAACTCACAACTATGAGTATTGGCTTAGTAGGAAAAATATCCAAATAGTGAAGGATGGTAAATGTTATGAATAGTTATTGAAGATTCCTCATTCATAGTTGGCAATATATGGCTTCTAGCTAAAGTCAAAAGTGAGCATTAGACAAAGAACATGACAGAAAGTTTAAATAATTGGGTTGGAAAGCTTGGTAATAAGCCTATCATTAATACATAGATAGTCTTAGGAAAAAGTGCATGGTGAGATTGCATAAGGGGTATGCAAAGGGTTGTCCATAGGAGAGTAAAGTTACACCAAAAGCAAAGAAAACTTTCATCTACTTGATCAAGTTGAGTAAAAGGTATAGACTTCTTCCTAATAGAAATGATAAGTTTAAAGTCATTTAAGGCTCTCTAAGACTTACTATAAAATTAAACGAGAAGAAATGTAGTTGTGGTTGGCTATAATATTAAATGAGAAGAAATGTAGTTGTGGTTAGTGGGAGGTTAAAGGTTTGCCTTATAAACTAGCAGCAAGATGCATTAGTTATAATAGGGCTAATATTAAAGATTGTTGTGATGAGTACTATAACATAAATGTATGTCAAAAAATTATAAAGGTTATTATGATGAGTACTACAGTATATGCATTGGTTATACTGGGTCTAATATTGAAGATTACTGAGATGAGTACTATAACATAAGTATATGTTAAAAAATTTATAAAGGTGAAATACACCCATTGCCTTAAAGAGATCTTTAACCTAATGATGAGAACATTTCCTTGAGGCATTTTAAATTGAAGAGATCACTTAGGAGATCAAGACAAAAGAGAAGACATGTGGAAGCAGAAGCATGCACATTAAAAAGAAAGAGATCATGCATTGTGTAATGCAAGAGATGTAAAAAGTTTGGCCATAATCAAAGGACTTGTCAATATGCACCAATTGAGTTAAACTTCTATCTCTTGAATTACACTATGTCATCCAATAAATTCTTTATTTTGATGTATTTTATATATATGCTAATCTCTATAGCTAAACATTATGTCTAGACCTCAACAAAAAAGGGTCAATACTCAATCAAACACTATCTATGTCTAAGTAATCATAGGAAGTAGCAAATTGGCATCACAAGGGTCGACATCAATAAAGCTACTTCTCAAGCAAATAGAGCTATCGGTCATAAGAAAAGCAAAGGGAGTGGAAGGATGATGGGTTATATTCCATCTAATACTACTCAATAAAAGATAACAATTTGAATATTTTTTTGGGTAACTTTTTGCTACTTTTCAATGACTAATTACAGGTGTGAATATTGATTTATATGATCTCAAATGACTTTTATCCACATATGGTCTGGGGATTTTGATGGGTTATTAATATTTTGGTATATGAATGATATGACAAGTCATATAATGGCTTGATTATTAAAATGTTCATTTGTGAAATAAGAAGACATTATAATGCTTGAGTTATTCTCTTCATTATTTTGGACATGTAATGGTATGTTTATTACCTATCTATAAAATATTTCTTTCATTTTATATGTCTATGATATGATATGTTGTTTATAGAACTTCATTTCAAGCTGAGTTTTAGCATACTTCTTTTGCATATAGTAGTTGCACACTTTTGATGTTTGTTGGATTGTGAACATTGTAGAAAAGAAGACAAAATAATATGATCAACTATATTGATGTGTTTTGATGTCCTTACATCTAGTATATTTCTCATTGGTGTCAAATCATTACAAGAAACATGACAATGCCAAATTTCACTCATACTTTCATTCGCCTTATTACATATTATGATTACAAAAAAACAATTTCAAGTATTTTTATTGATTTATTACTTCTTTTTCCCTTTCCACTTATAATAAGTGACACTCCTAATTTTCTGACATACTAACACTTCATCTAACAATAACAACCATGAGGAGAATAAATAAAATTAAAATAATAATTTTATAATATCACTAACCATTCACCCTATCATGATAGAAATAAGGAGAAATATAATTCAAATCATTAAACACAATACAATATTCTTCAAATATCCAACAACTTCAAATCCTACAAGCTTCACTTGGATAATCCTATTTTCCTCTTTCAACATATAAATTTCTTCTTTAGTTTCATCCATCACCTTTGTGTCATTCATTCTTTATCTCACCACATCATTGTTGTTAGAACCAAAATTTGTGATAGTTGCCACATTTGCTGAGGAACACCACTTTTTAAACGTCCTACACCTATCGCCCTTATGACAATAATATAGCTTATTAGGGTTATTAATTGACTTTAATATCTTTACATATGCATAATTTTTGTTCAACTACCTTGCCTCTTATCCACACCACAAGCACCTCTATTATTACCACTTATCTGTTGACATCTTCAACCCAATAAATTAGGAATAAGATAAATTATCTAGGTAATCTTTGACTCAAACGATACAAAGAAAATTAGAGAAATTAATTCAAATCTCATACTTTTTTGGTCTCTTCTATTTTCTCTCTAGCTTGCTATTGTCCCTTTTCTTTCTTTATTGGTGTGAAACTATAACGAGGTTTTCTTATTGAGAGCAAGTATTTTTAATAAAGATCAAGGGTTATTTTGGGTATTCTATGCCATATTTTACTTTGACATTCATTTACCTTCATTTATTAACAACCAAATCCTACTTGTTTGAACAAAAAGTGTATTATGTTTATCAATGTCATAGGTCGAGGGGATTTTAATTGTGTTCTAAAAGAGGACGATGAAACAATTATTTAAATTAAACTTTGGACTAAATAGTAATTTTTCCTCGATAAAAAAGAAGGAAAAAGGATTGGATGGGATTAGAATGGGTGAGAAATGGGCGCGTAGACAAAATGGAAAGTGCTGCTTTCCTGCGCCAACACCACCTTCCTTCTTTCTCTTTCTTCAGTTCCAAAATCAAACTTAAAACCAATTCCATTAGGAACAATACTCTTTCTTGTTCAAATAACAAACTACTTTCTATTTGCAGTGCCCTTCGTAACAGTGAACGACAACAACAATCATTAACAAAAGAAGAAGCGGTCAACAGAAACACTGGAAATTCAGCAACAATAGTATCGTCGTGTGTAGTGGGCGTCCTCACTGGAATCGCTATAGTAGTCTTCAATGGTGCAGTGCATGAGATTCGCGACGTATTCTGGGATGGTATTCCTTCTCGAGGCGCATCCTGGTTGAGGGAAGAGCCTTTAGATTCTATCTGGACTAGAGTCATACTGGTCCCTGCTTGCGGTGGCTTTATTGTCAGTGTTTTGAACGCCATTAGACGTCGTTTCGGTGACAGTGGTTTTGAGGCTGCGGTGCTCAAGGCGGTGGCTGCTTGTTTCACCTTGGGCACCGGGAATTCTCTTGGGCCAGAAGGCCCAAGCGTCGAGATTGGCTCTTCCATTGCAAAGGGAGTCGCTTCTTTAGTTCCAGACTCCCAAGTCAAGCTTTCCCTCTTGGCTGCTGGTTCTGCTGCTGGAATCGCTTCTGGTTATTCTCTTAATTATTCTATTATCTTATTTAATCTTTTTCTTTGTCTATAAAAACATCATAAGAATTCCTCTCCTCTTGCTCAGGATTTAATGCTGCTGTTGCTGGTTGTTTCTTTGCGGTGGAGTCAGTCTTGTGGCCATCGTCTGCAGATTCATCTGTATCCGTCACTAACACCACTTCCATGGTTATACTTAGCGCTGTGATAGCTTCTGTTGTATCAGAAGTTGGTCTTGGTTCTCAACCTGCGTTTAAGGTCCCTGAATATGACTTTCGTTCCATTGGCGGTAAATACATTCATCACCTCCTTCTCATCTTAATTTACGTATTGCTTCAATTTTATCAAAATTGAAATTCGGTTATTAGGTTCGTCCCCATTCATCTCAATCAATCCTATGGCAATATCTTGATAATTTATTATCAAAATACTTCTTGTTGCTGTTTTCATTACTGAAAACCCAAGTCTAGATGTGATTTATGATACTACTTGTGTCTAATACTACATTGAAACTTGCTAATTTGTTCTGCTAGAATTGCCTTTCCCTGCAGTCTTGATATTTATAGATGTAAACATCCAGGATTTTATCAGAAAGATTAGATACTTTGCGCCTAAACCTATTCATCTCATTTCAGAACTCCCATTGTATCTGTTGCTCGGTATCCTGTGCGGCTTGGTTTCTTTGGCCCTATCCAGATGCACATCTTTTCTTTTGTTAACTGTCAACAATCTTCATAGGGATATTGGCATACCAACGGCTGCATTTCCTGTACTGGGTGGCTTAGCAGTTGGGACGATGGCCTTGGTTTATCCTGAAATCCTATATTGGGGTTTTCAGAACGTTGACATTTTACTGGAATCTCAGCCTTTTGTAGAAGGCCTCTCTGCTGATCTGCTGCTTCAGCTTGTAGGAGTCAAGATAGTTGCAACCTCATTGTGCCGGGCCTCTGGATTGGTAGGAGGCTATTATGCCCCATCCCTCTTTATTGGTGCAGCAACTGGAATGGCATATGGGAAACTGATTAGTTTTGCAGTTGCTCAATCTAGTCCCATAGTTCATCTTTCCATCTTGGAAGTGGCATCACCACAAGCATATGGCCTGGTAACATTCTCGCTTATTATATCAGCTACATAATTTTTTATGTTTAAATTTTAAGGTCTGAATCACTTGAACTTCAAAGGATATTTTCTATAAATTGTTTTAGATCGTCCTGCTAAGTTGAGAGAAGATTTTGCATTAACCTTCTAAATAAATTTCAGACTTCTTATAATATCATGAACTTCAAACTTTATATAATCTCTCCAAAAGCTCAAGGAGAAACTGGGTACTTAGGTTTTTGCTTAAAGTGAAGCCAGAATTGCAGTTTATCTCTTTTGTTCATACCCTTCAGGTGTAACAGTAAACTCTGCATGTAAGGTCATCAAATTCATTTTATGTAGCTATAATTTTAAGATTTTGGTATGAGCTCCTTACAACAGGGTTTCCTGATTGACTGGCCAAAGAGCCAGAACCTAGTTTGGCTGGAACTTAAGCAGGCACCTCTAAGGGGAAACTTGGGCATGGCCCGCCTTTTATGGGTGAGGTTCTGCTTTCAAAATTCTCATCAGCACATTTCTTACTGCTGCAAGATGTCTAGAATTTTGTCATCACAGAGGGTGGTGGTCCCTATCCTTCTGACTAACCTTTAAGAATGCTTTCCTCTGAACATGGGTTTCAAATACATCGTACTTTTTTTTTTTTTCGCTCATTTCCCAAATTGAATCTTAATGACTGAGAAACATGTCTGTTTTAGGACATATGTACTTTATCTCCTTTTTGGTATCAGTTATAAGCAAAGTACCTATTGACTTTTTACAATTTCCAATTTTGTAATATAACTATACAATTGACCTCGTAGATGTGATATATAATAATTTTTCTTGACAATTGATAAGATGAGTGTTGTCCTAAGGTTCCAATCATTTAAACAGTTTGGGATTGGAGTCAAAATAATTAAAATGATTTTCGTCAATAATTTGATTCATTGTAGTCCTTAATAAAATGTGTGGGCCGAATATCCTAAACCATAAAAAAAAAAAAATTTTGATATAGCTTGCAATTCTGATTGCAGGTGGGGATGGCTGCAACACTTGCGGGAGTGTGTCAGGTGCCTCTTACTGCAGTTTTGCTGCTTTTTGAATTGACGCAAGACTATCGAATAGTTATCCCACTACTTGGAGCTGTAGGGTTTTCTTCATGGATTACATCTGGACAGACAAGAAGAAAAGATGTCGAGGAGACCAAAAAAGTCAATGAGGAAAATGCTCTTTCAACTCAACATTCTGACGTCTCTTCTTCTATCATACGTGGACCATCTTCTGGTTTTTTACTTGCTGAAATAGCTCCTTATGCAACTAACCTATGTGAAGTTGAAAGCTCTCTTTGCATAGGTGATTCTATTATTCAAAATGAAGTGCTCAAGAAGAGAATTTTTGTTTCAGAAGCCATGAGAACACGATATGTAACTGTTTCCATGAGCACTTTGGTTACTGAAGCAGTGGGTCTCATGCTTGTTGAGAAGCAGTCTTGCGCATTGATTGTTGATGATAACAACATTGTAGTTGGTTTACTGACTCTTGTAGACATTGAAAGTCTGACCAAAATCGCAAAAGCAAAAGCTGAGGGACCAAAGGTATAGAAGTTTAACTTTTGAACATTTTATAGAAGTTTAACTTTGGAACATTTTTTTTTCTGCCATGTTTTAAGGTTGGTATAACACAAGTGGGAGAAGAGGCGAGAAATAAAAGCTCTTTCATTTGAAAAATCTTAAACCAAATTAAGGAGAAGAGAAGAAAAATTGGATTTGTTTTCATCATGTTCTTCAAGCACATACTAATGCAGTTGGAAAGTTTAAGAAAATTGACACTTTATTAATGCTATGCACTCGTGAAATGCAGGCATTCTGGCAATGTACTTAGGGAGCCAGATAGGTGCATGTTTATAGTTTCAATCTTGATTTTCTGGAGTTTCTAAGTTCCTGACAAGTCAATAACTTTTCTTTGTTTCCACATCCGAGACCATCTAATCTAGAATGTTTCACCTTCATTTCAGGATCTTTTAGTGTCTGAAATCTGTTCAATGGATGGTGAAAAATGTCGCATACCATTGACTGCTAAGCCTAGTATGGACCTTTTCTCTGTGCAAATCATTATGGACAGATATGGTGTGAGTCACATTCCAGTCATTTCAGAGCATGTTGAAGACCACAATGGTTACCTAGTTGGCCTTTTAGACACAGAATGTATCGACCTAACTTGCAGGTATCTTCACAAACTTTCTGCTCCTTGTTAATTGTTCATATTTAATATGTTCTTACATGCAGAGTTTAATCTAGAATTTTTATTCATATTTAATATGTTCTCTTTATGAATATATTTCACTTAATGGATAATGACAGTCAACGCAGAACTTTTGGGGTTATAGTAAATTGATTGAATCTTAAAACTTTAAAATGTTACAATGTCAACTCAACATTTATTTTGGATTTCAATATATGCTTTGACCAACTTTCTTTTTTGAAATTGCTTTCAACTCATCTTTGGTTTAACAAAGATGGTTTACGATTTTAAATACCATGCAATAAATTTTAATTTGATGCATAATTATACAAAATAGTTAAGTATTGATAAATCTTTGAAAGAATTGAGATGTTTCAGGTATTGGGTTCAATCTTTTTAATTAAACACATTTTCTACTTAATTTCATTTAAATTTCTTGTTTAAAAGTTTTTATTGAGAATTAAATGAGTATTTGAGAAAAAGAATTCGGTAAGGGTATCTATTGAAACAGTTTATAAAGTTGATGGTTGACATCGTAATGTTTAAAAGTATAGGGTTTAATTTGTAGAAAACCTAGAGTATTAGGTGTAATTATCTCCAATGACGTGAAATTGCCAGGACACTTCATTTGAGGTCCAGTGAGGGGATTACTAGTAAAAGTGAAAGGTACAAGTAAATTTATTTTTATTAGGATTCACTAACTTGACATATACATTTCTTTTATACTGTCTTTAGTGATATCTCTCTCAAAAAAATCTTTACATTATTGTTATTCTTGTATTTTGAAGGAATTCATAATTTATTTTAGTAAAAGCTATTTTGAAAGCTAGTGTCGTTTTTTTTGAAGTGTTTATTCTTGAATTAGTTATGAAATTAATAATAAATCTATACATACATAATATGATAAGGCTAAGCTCAAAAAGCATTTATGGCAACAAGTAGATTATAAATCTTTCTTAAAAATACTTATTTTTTTCTTTAAAGTTTTTAAATTTTTTTTTCTTTGTTTGAGGTTTTTTTTGTTTTTTATTTTTTTCTTTGGATTTGGTCTAAAATGGTCTTGGGTAGATGATTGGATAATACTACTTAATGATTTGTTTATGAATGATGAATTATCTGATGCTATCTCTAAAGATTTTTATACTTTCTTTTGCCATTTTTCTTGTCACAGTAGGATCATTATTAATCAACTAAATGCCATGTTGATTAGTGGCAGTTGTAGTTTTAAGTAACTTTAAGTCATGGTTTTACTTTGAAAACTCAATTCTAAATTCCAAATTTTTTTACACTTACCTTCTTGCTTTAGATAATTTACATTGCATTTTCTAAAAGAAAATAAATTTTGTTGTGCTTTTTTGATTTTGTCTTAGACTATTAGTAACTGATTAGGCAAATGCAAAGCAAATTATTGATTTATTTGGGGGGAAAAA
This sequence comes from Omphalea diandra, assembly GCA_949677035.1. Lineage (NCBI taxonomy): Eukaryota > Viridiplantae > Streptophyta > Magnoliopsida > Malpighiales > Euphorbiaceae > Omphalea > Omphalea diandra. Next base: position 49,633 of record CATIWR010355289.1, read on the forward strand.
AAAGATGAAATCTGGTTTGGAGAATTTCGTTTTTGGTTTTTTTATCTTATTAATCAGGGAATACTTGAATGAGGTTTCTTATATTGATTGAATTCCAAGAAGGAATTTGCATGGTTGTTCCATTGCATATTCATATTTGAATAGAAGCTACTATTATTTTAAGGCTCCATGTCGCCATTCTCTGCACACAGCCATGGTCTTACTGTTATTGCTGACCTATGTTTGCAATGGTCTTCCTCTCTTTTGGGAATGGATACAGAGTTCTAGCAACCAAAGAATCCCTCACTTAAATATTCCGTGCTGGAAAAGGATGGCCACTAGAGGATGAAGAATCTGCTTTCCCCTGATATTTGCGGTACCTTCTGGTATTCAGAGATAAGCATAGATCCTGGGATCCCAAGTAGGTTAACATTTCAACTGGTGACTGTTTTAAGCTGCAGCTGGGCTAATACATGGGAAAACGAAGGATCTCTCTATTGTCATACAAAGCTAACCCAAGGGACTTGCCAGCTACTAATAATTACTTGTCCCCAATTTGTGTGCTACACGCATAATTATAATAATGAAATTTTAATAAATTTAATATTTATTTTTAAGAAATAATTAGTTAAAACCTAATCAAAGAAGAGAAGGTCAATCTAGAGCATGCATGTTTTGAAGATTAAAAATGGCTACTGTAGAAAATTGAGGAGAAAGGAAATAAAAGATTATTAATGGATGGTAATGAGAATTGTAAACAGTAAAATTATTTGTATAGACTTGATTAGTTATCTATACAGACTAAGTAGTCATTTGTATAAACAATTGGGTGGTTTGTATATAACATTAACGGCAGAAGTCGAAATTTCAGAGTTTCTTTGTTTTGCTTTATTAGATAATAGGTACTTGGAGTATCTAACATGCAGTTATAGGGACTGTTGAAATATCCCTAAATGTAGGATTAGTTATGTTCACTTTCTACTACAACTTCAACTTGTCTTTAGGAGATCTAATACATCGTGCACATGATGAGAGAAGAAAAAAAATTGACTATCATAATAGATAAATCATTTTCGACCGATATTAAAAAATTGAGGGCATAAACTTTAAAAAATGAAAAGAAAAAGAGGCAAAAAAAAAAAAAAAGGCAAAAACTTTTCAATAATGTACAAAGAATCTTATGGCTAACAGAAAATAAGAGAGTAAAAAAATTTTATCTTTCTTCTTTTATTTTTCCTCTTTATATTTGGATAAAAAGGAGATGAAAGAAAATACTTTTATTTTCCCTTGTTTGAAAAATAAAATATGGAAGAAAAGAAAATTGTTATTTCATGTATTTTTTATTTTACCCTTTATTTAAGAAAACAAATGATATCTATCATTTATGATCACATCTTCAAATCCGCGAAACAATAATATGTTCTTTTCATAATTAATTTGTTCTAATATATCCTTATTTAATGTTTTTATTATGAATAAATATAAATTACCGTTATTTAATTGTAGTTAAAATAATATAAATTATCCTATTTAACTAAATATATATTGAAAAAATATAAGTAAAATTAATTATTTTAATTATATTAATTATACCTTTTAATTTGTGTAAAAATAAAAATAAATCTATTTCTGTGAAATGAAAAAAATATAAAATTATTAAGTCATTAATTTGGTGATCCACTGTTTACTCAATAATAATAATAATAATAATAATAATAATAATAATATTATTATTATTATTATTATTATTATTTACCATATATTGTAATCAACTGGACCAATGATAGAGTGTCTTCTCGTATTATTTTAGAGATACTAAAAGAAACTCCTAAATACACCAAGTAGAGGAACAATCAAATAGAAACTCTAGCATTACTTTAACTTTTATCAGCTTATTCTCTAGCATTGGCAATAGGAACGGAATGGATGTCATCCATAATTAGTAACTAGCCTTGGCAATAGGAACGAAACGGAACAGATGTGTTGTTGGATGATAGCTTCTTCCTTGAAATAAAGGTTGATAAATGTATAAACTTGTAGTGAAACCCTCTATTCTGATATTTATTATGTATAAATTAACTCCCACTATTTTCTTAATTACCTAATACAACCCAGACTGCAACAAAAGCCTTAAATAAGACAAAAAAAAATATTACTATCAAACATAATAAAGTCACTACTTTTAAAGTTAGAAATGTCCAAATGCATATAATTCTAATAAATATTATCATACATTCATATTAAATACAAATTCAAGCAATAATCCACCAACACTACTTAATCTTTGTTATAAATCAAATGACTTCATCATCTTCTTACATGTTGCCTATGATCTTCATCCACCACTCTAGGCGTCTAGCTCATGAGAGGCCAAAAAAAACCTTGTTGCAGAGGGATTATTGCATAGATAAAAATAAGGGACCAACACATAGTTAGAATGTACTCTTATTATCTCCAATTTTGCATATATCTTCTCCTCCTTATAGTAATGAGTTCAACCGCCTTCAAGAATAGCAAGAGACTTTTATGCAATGACATTTCTTCATTCTAATACTATTGACACATGTTCAATTCCTGAATTCAACTTTTCATATTGTGTTGCTAATATTTCCATCATATTAGCTTTACATTTACAACTTTTAGCACATCATGTGTCTTTAGAATTAATAGGTGTATAATATGGACTGTTGAAAGTGTCAATACCGTGTATGTCATTTGTGTAATATCCCTCACTATCAGACATAAAATTATTAAGTGAATCATTCGAGTCAATTTGAGAAAAACTTCTTTGCCAACGTTGAACCTTCTCTTTTGCACTTTTTTGCATATTCTCCAGTTGCTCTTTGTTGACCATATAATTCATCAACTTATCATAATTATAAATAGACATATGCATTCACTTGTGTGCTTCTGGTTTTGCCTAAATACAAAAAAGATATACTTACACAAATTAACACATAAATGTCGAACTCACATACATACATACATACATACATACATACATACATACATACATACATACATACATA
>CATIWR010355307.1:0-41123 GCA_949677035.1 Omphalea diandra
GCTCTCGATGTTATATACTCAGAGTTTTGGGTAGAAAGTTTCGATTGAAGTGAGACACGACCCAAAATCCTCTATTGCAAAACACATAAAGACTTTACCTTTGTGGATTCTTCATCGAATCATCACTTTCTCCATCAATGCAAGAGGTGATGGGAATGAGAAGGTCTCACAAAAGGATCTTGCGTTCCTCTTATATCTTGTGAAGAATAAATTGCTCCAAATTGGCCGCTATCTCGTGGATCAATTGATCCACATGAGCACGAAGCCGAAGAGTCAATTTCTGCTCCCCTCACACATCACCGTAATCTATCAATTTATGGGAGCCCTTGATGAGGATAAGGAGAAACTACTCACCAAGAAGTATATACCCTCTTAGAACTTTTTGGATCTCACCTACCTCATCAACGCCAAGGTAATTCACCTAGATTCCTATGCATACCTTCTTGGCACTTTTGAGGCATAGCGTATAGAGAGCTTGCAAGCTTCCAAGTGGAAGCGTCTATGTTTCGAAGCAGTTTCTCCCTTCGCTCCTCCACCACGTAAGCCTAAAGCCCAAGTATCCCTCTTCATCATCAGCAGTAAGCCTGATAAGCTTATGCAGATGATGAAGAGACGATCTTTATTCCTCTTCCACCTCCACAATGATATGGCGGATCTCTAAGAGAAACTCAGAGTTCCACCTTGCCATCTTCTAGACTTCACAAAATTCGACGATACTCAAGAGGAAGTTGACAATAATGAGGTTGAAGATGGTGAAGAAGCTGAAGGTGCCAACGATGAATAAGTTGGAGACACTTCTAGTGATGATGATGAGTCTCCTACTTTCTAGTTTAGGGATCTTTTTGTATTCTCTTTTCTTAGTTTACATTTTGTAATAAAAAACTTTGTGATCCCACATTTCATATAAAAGTTTGTTCTTTTTTGCATATCTTTATGTTGAGTAATTACTTTTATCTTTATGATTAATGTTTGTTACTTGTATACTTCTTCTTATGCTCCTTAATAATTTATGCCTTAACTTTCCCTTTAATTATATTTCTTCTTATCTAACATTTTTGATCTTGCCAAAGGAGGAGAGATAAGATAAGATAAGATACAAGTGAAAAGTATCCAAAGGAGAGATAAGTAATTAATGAGGAGTGAATGCATAAGTTGAGGGGGAGCAATTAAGAAGCAACTTAATTTTACACTTAAAAATCTTTGCTAAACATCTTAAGTGATCATCAATTCTAAGTATAATTCAATTTTACTTTTCTACACTTATTTTTCACTTTGGATCAATCCAAGGTGTCAAAATCCAAAAGGGGGAGAATGTTGTACTAGGATGGTTAATCCTAAGTCTAGAACCTCTTTTGATCTTGACACAGGAGATTGATCATTAATAATATTTCAAATAAGTGTTAATTTTACAGAAATAGATAAATCTCTCAAGAAGAGATGAAAAGAGTTGTTAAACTCCAAAGTAACATGTAAATCGTGATCGCAATCCAGGATTCGCGATCCCAATTCATGTTAAAACATAATGAAAATCGGGTAGGCGAAATCGCAGAGCTATTCTTGATCGCAATTCACTCAATAGAAGTAGTCTAAAAATGCCAGACGAATTTGCGGTGTGTGTCACGCCTTAGTCATGACTGCGAATTTCAAAGTAAGTCAAAATGGCAGCAAGTCCATAACCAGAGCATGACAAGTGTCCCAGGTGACCGTTAGAAGACAAAAATCATAAAGGCTATGTGTTGGTAGTGACCATGATTTGTGAAGTGGAAAATACAAGTTCTGGCAGATGAATTCGCGTCCTACACAAAGTAATTCGCGACCACTACTTTTATTTAGCAGTTGAAAGGCAATAACTATATTTTCCTAAAGAAACAATGAGAAGCTGTTGTTAGACACAAATAGGATTTTTTGCTGCAATTTTTGGCTCCCATATGAAAATTTGGAATTCTCGACCGCGAAAGAGTTGTAGCGACTGCGAATGAAGCATGTCAAGCATTTAATGCAAAATCTGTCTAGCAAACTTTAAAAATCTTATACCAGTTTTATTGCAACATCTGTTTGGTGGGCAGAGGCTATAAATACCTCACCAAACAGATGTAAATGCAAGAGAATTAATAACTTTATAAACAAACTCTTGTAGTTTTGCTACTCAATCTTTTCTCTTCTTTAATTGATTGTTTAGTGTGAGCATGAACACCATTTGTAAATGTTGAAGTGTTAGCCTGTTAAAATACTCTAGAGAGGTTGTTGTGTGAGCCTGAAAAACACAAGTGTAAAGGTTGTTGTGTGAGCCTCTAAAACACAAGTGTAAAGGTTATTGTGTGAGCCTTAGAAAACACAAGTGTAAAAGTTTGGTGTGAACTTGAAAACACCATTGATAGTTAGTGGAATACCCAATTATTGAGAATTGGGGAGTGGGCATAGGGTCAAGTATGCTCAAACCACTATAAATCATGTGTCTTCATTTCTCTTCTACTCTTCTATTTTTAATTTTCACACACCAATTCAACCCCTCTTCTTGGTGCTAAGGGCCAACATAAGCATTTTTGTGTTTTTTTACACCCTTTCATTTTATCTTTTGCCTAAACATGACTTCTACTATATTTTCCCTCAATTTCTAATAGTCTAAAACTCATAAAAATTATTATACCTTGGTGCCCTAGAAAGGGGGGAGGGGGGGTTGAGTAGGGCAATGGTAAGTAATTGAAAATAAAAACTAAATGCTGAAAGAATGAAGAATCAAGACAACAGATTTATAGAGATTCGACACAACTTGCCTTCCTTTCCTCTGGTATTTCCATTAGAGCCTTCACTATCAAGATAACTTTAGGTGCTATAAACCACCTTTACAATAGTAGTTTTCTCGCTCTACTAAGTCATTACAAGTAGACTTACGGGTGCTATTAAGACCTTATCCTAATGTAGTTTTCAAGTACTACCGTAAACCTTTCACAAAGTATGATTTTTGGATCTCCTAAAATCTCCTAAATAAGGGTATCCTTAAACAAAAATTACAACTTTATAAATGAGGATAACACTTTCACTCAAGCAATAAAACACTTTAAAGTACACTTACAAAGTATGCTTGATCCAGTTAAGAGTATTAAGAGAGATTATAGAAAGCTTATTTTTGAAACTTTATTTTTGAAGATAACACTTGCAAGCTTTAATAATGATCTTTTATTGATTGCTAGATCACTCTTGATTCACCCTTTTATTTGAAAATAGCTTTCACAATAAATACTCACTTAATGAAATGTTTTCTCTTTGTTTCTATTGAGAGCGAGTCTTTTTATAGGTTGACACAGAGAACTAACCATTAGAAATAAGACTGTCACTTTATATCATAGATGTAGACATTCAATGCTTGCTGAAAATTCTCTACGCTTATTATTGAGTCATCAACCATTATTGATTTCTTGAAAATGGGTGATTGTTAAGTAAAATATAGCTTCAACGGTTATTGATACTAACAAAATGCCCATTAGAAGTAGTTGTTAGAGAGAAGTTTGTCTTGATGATCCACTTTTGAATTTCTCATTGGTTTATTCAATTAATCTTCAATGGTTGTTGAGAATTCTCAATGCCTATTAGACTTAAACATCAACCCTATTGAGATTTGAACAATGCCAGTTATAGATTTCTAGGAAGATGTGAACTTGATGCTTTATTTTTCAAGATCTTCAACAGTACTTCAACGATTGTTGGTGAATTTCCAATGCTCATTGAAAAACCCTCAATGCTTGTTCATTATTGAGGGTGTCTCATTGGAGGGTCCATAAACTTTTGCTCAAACTAAGGAGCTTTTCCAACGCTCAGTGGTAGGATCTAATGCTTGTTTCGAGATCTTGAGAGTTTTGCTTAATTCAAGTCACTAGGTCCAATGCCTATTGCAAAAATGCAATACCTGTTGAGAAATCAAGAACCACATTTGTTGTAAAATTGCAATGCTTGTTGCAACATTCAATGTCCATAGCCCATGGGATTGAGTTATTCAATGCTTGTTGTAGTAAAAGATAATGCTAGATGGTAGATCTAGAAGACTTTGCTCATGTTAAAGTGATGTTCTAATGCTTATTATTGTCCCTTTAATGCTTATTATTAGATCCACAACACCCGTTGAAGTATGGCAAGACTTGTTGGACTATCAATCTTAGTTTGCTTGATCTTTACTCCCTAAACATAACTCTTTCTCTAATTATCATAATATAATGAATTCATGTACCTGCAAGAATTAACATAAATAACTTAGATAAAGGTTAGCTCTTATATGTGTTTGTGATCATCAAAATAAACTTGAAACCTAAAGGTTCAACATTTCCCCATTTTTAATGATGACAAACAATCTAGCAAAGTCAATCAATCTTACAAAACTAATAGGTGTACATCAAAATAATGAAATCAATAGGCAAATCACTACACATTATATCAATATGTTCATAATAATAGCAATATGTTCATATTATTCGCAATATCAATATGTACATATTGCTCATTACTCCTCCCTTAAGCTCATATTATATGCACTGTTATAATAAGTTCACATTTTATGTTACACCATTGTTCTTCTTATATTGAGTTCACATTTCTGTCACACCACTATCCTTCTTCCTCTTTGTCATTATCAAAAAGAAACATATAGTAATAGCAATAATGATTAAAAGAAGAGTAAAAAAGAATCACATAAACAGAGTTTAATTTTTAATTGCAAACAGAATTATTGTCCATTACATTAGCTATTTTTAAAAATTATGACAAAAGGAAATAAAAATATGCAACATAAGGGGGTATGGTTTGAGATGGTGAGGGAAGAGTTTGAGCTTGAGGTTCTAGGGATGGTGCTTCTCCTTGGACTCTTATTCCTTAGGCTCATTGGTCGCATTCAATTCAGGTGGAGCCTCTTATTGATTGTCAATACTTGGAGTCCCTAGTTGTAGGTTTAACCTTTTTTCTATCCAATTTAATGTTTGTTTAATGTCTTTCATCCTTGTTTAAAGTTTTTAAACTTTTTGTTATAAAGAGGTAGTGGAGGACTCAACTCTTTAAACAACTTGGAAAGGGTTTCTGACTACTTAAGCACCTTTCTCTCAATGGGACTGAGAGATTAAGTAGATGTAGCAGGAGCAATGGTTCCAATTCCTTCTACTACTGCAACCCCTACCCTGATTGCTTCTTTAACATCCTCATTTTCCTCTTCCTTTTGAGGAATCTTACCTTCCTCATGCACTCTCTTAATCAATCCTGAGTTAAGTCTTTGTAAAATCCCCATGCTTAGAAGCACATTCTCATAAATTAAGTAATTGTGAGGTAGCTTTTTAGTACTATGTACTTTTCTTCAAGCTCTTCCTCATATTGGGGCATACCTTTTATGAATTTATCAATCTTTGTAATGTATTGACCCATTACAAACTTGTTTTCCTTGTCTACTTGCCTATCAATTATTTGCATAAACAACAAAGGAGTATTTACCTTTTATTTGTTCTTCATGCACTAGAGGTAGAATAGATCAGTTATGTTGCAATTTTCATTAGATTGACCCCTTCCATTTATGTTCCAAGTGATGAACTTGTGGGAAATCCTTAAGGCTAAACTTTTTATCTTGAAAGCCTCACTATTGTTGTTGTTGTAGTTACTCCTTCCATCAATGATGGACTCCCATAATTGGTTGACATCAACTTTGAAGGTTAAAGGAGGCTTTGTTAGTTTACATGTTGTATCATTGAAGCATTTTGCCAAGTCATTTGGTTTGATGGTGTACTTCTTTCCAAATAACCTAAATTTTACCAAGCCTTCTTGAGCATACACATCATAGTCACTGCCCAACACCTCTAAAGTGGTGAGGAGCTCTACAGTGAGTTCTAGGTATAAGGGTTCTCTGAGATGGCAAAATAGTTGCCATCCTATCTTGACCATTAGCTCTTCCACCTTTTCAACTAGCCTATGTCTTTGTAGATTGTTCCATTTTAAGAATTTTCCACTTCTCTTTTTCTCCATTAAGTTGGAATTGTTGAAACAAGGTATTGGACTAGGTTGGTTAAACCTATGTCATAAGCCTTTTTTTTTATCTTGACAATGGAGATTGATCAGTTCTAATGTTTTGAGTAAGTGTTATTTTGTAGATTATAAGATTTATCTTCATTGGAAGTTGGATGAAAATCAAAATCTTCATCTTTTAGAAGATCCAAAATCGCAGTCAGTATCTCCTAAATCATGACTGTGACATTGCTATTAGGATGGATAGAGCTAGGGTAGATGAATTTATAGGTGAATTTGCAGTCGCGACTCAGCCAAAGGAGCATTAGTTGATTCACAGAGGAATTCGCAGTGGTTTTCACATTATAGGTCGCAATTGCAAATTTCATAGTGACAAAGAAAGGAACCAAGGCCACAACCATAACACGAAAAGTGTCTAAGGTAATCGTTGGAAATAAAAAATCACAAGGACAAAGATTTGGTTGCGACTGCAACTGAAAAAGTTGTAGTTTCCTCACTAAACAGAGGAATTCGTGGTTTAAGTCACGACCAAGACAAAGCTAGCTCACAATCGCGACTTTTAAATAGTTATTTGAACACAACAACTATATTTCTTGGACAACTAATGGATGAAGGACATGTGGACTAGCTGTTAGATACAAAATAGGGTTATCTCCCATGATTTTTGGCTTTTCAGTGTAAATTGAAAATTCGCGACCGTGAAATGACAATAGCGACGATGACTTTTGCCTAACAAATCTACCTAGCACAACTTAGAGATTTAGAGAAAGTTTTTCAACGTCTCTCTATTGGATGTGGGCTGTAAATACTCCACCAAACTGATGTAAATGAAAGATAATTCAATTAATTGTAACCAAACTCTTGCCAATTTGCTACTCATTATTTTACTCTTCTTTATGTATTATTGATTGTTTAGTGTGAGCAATAAATGCCTTTGTAAGTAGGTTGAGAGTTAGTCTAGATTCTAAAACTCTTGTGAAAGGTTGAAGTGTGAGCCTATCCAAAACACTTATGAGAGGTTTTGTGTGTGAGCTTAAAAACACAAGGTGTAAGGGTTTTGTGTGACCCATAAAATACAAGTTGTATAAGTTGGGTGTGAGCTTGAAAACACTAGTTCAATTGAGTGAAATACCTAATTATGAAGAATTAGGGAGTAGACGTAGGGCTTGTTAATACCCAAAGCGCTATAAAATTTTTGTATTTATTATTCTCTTCTCCTTTTCAACCTTCTAAACACCTTAATCTGCTTCTTAATTTTTTAAATTAGCCACAAATTTAACCCCCTTATTAGTGCATAAGGCTAACAAGTGGTATTAGAGCCAAGTTTCATTCTAAAGCTTAATTGTGTGAGTAAAGATCATGGCACAAGAAGGAATCCACACTCACCTCAAGCCATATTTCGATGGAGCAAACTATACTCATTGGAAGTATAAGATGGAAATATATCTAGATAGTGATATGGTAGACCTCTGGGATATCGTTGTAAAGGGGTGGAAGCCACCTACTAAAGTGATGGATGAAAGTGAGGAGTTGATCCTTAGAGAGTGAGGAGTTGATCTTTAGAGAGGAGTGGGTTAAGGCATATAGGAGATCTAATGGTAGAAATAAAAGAGCTATGGCAATCCTTCTAAGTTCTCTCTCAAGAGAAGAAATTGGAAAGGTCCAACATTGCCCTACTGCTCGTGGTGTTTAGAAGGCCTTAGAGCATTATCATGAAGGCACCATTTTGGTGAAATATAGTCGACTTGAGAAATAACAAATAGACTCATTGCAATCGTCTCTGACATGAAAAAATTTGAGAGAATTCTCACTAATCATGAGGTAAATTCTAAAATTTTGAAATCTCTACCTCTTGAAAAATTTGGTGTAAGGTATGTACTATCAAAAAGTCTAACCTGGAGATAGGAAAGGTGCTAACGGATGTCCTAATAGGTTAACTTATGTACTAATAGGCAAACTCTTAACTCATGAGTTAGCCTTGAAGAAGGATGAAGAAATGAAGAGAATAAGAGGTCAAGGAGAGAAATCTGAAAAACTAGAAAGTAGGACCTTGGCACTCAAATGTTCTTAAAATGAGAAGGAAGTAAAAACAACCTCAAGTGAAGAAGAAAGTGACAAGGAGGATGAGGAGCTTACAATGCTTTCAAGAAGAACTAAGGAGCTGATTAGAAGAAGGAAAGAAAGAAGGAACTTCAAGAAAGCAACTCCAACTCCCAAAGAAAGATCAAATGATATCACTTGCAATAAATGTGGCAAGCAAGGCCATATCAAATATGACTGCCCCAAGTTAAAGAAGAAGAAGAAAGGGGATAAAGAAAAAAGAAAAGCTTCAAAGCCACTTGGGATGATAGCTCAAGTGAAAAAGATGAAGAGGAAGAGGTTGCAAACTTAGGCTTTATGGCTCAAGGGGATTTATCTAATGAGGTAAGCTCTTCACCTCACTCTTATTCAGAATTTGATAAATTATATGATATGGATGATAAGCTTTTAGATGCTCTCACCATGAAATGTGACAAATATAAGTCACAAATGAACACTTATAAGAAGAAGTGCACTAAATTAGAGGATGAATTCAAATCCCTAAATAGTCTTGTAAGTGAATTGGAGGCTTCAAATGAAGAACTCAAGAAGTCTATAGAGAGTCTATCCAAGTCATCTTCATTTCTAACTTCATTAAGAAAAGAAAATGACTCCTTGAAAGGTGAAATCATTGAGCTTAAAAACTATATTTCTAAGTTCCATAAGGGTAATGAAGCTTTGGATACATTTATTGTATCACAAAGACCTCCCTTAATTAGGCATGGTCTAGGCTTTAATGGAGCCTCCTCTTCTACACCTTCACCCACAACATTCATGAAGGCCTCAACACCTCAAACTTAGAGTATTGAGGTTGTTAGAAAGAAAAGTGCTCAAAACACTAAACTAGCATTGCCCAAGGGCAAAGGAAAGGTGCAACAAGGCTAAAGGCCTATTTTAAAGAAGGCCAATCATGCATACATGTATAATAAAAAGCATGCTCATTCAAACACATACAAAAAATCTAGTCCTACACCCATTCATACATGTTCATGTTCATACACACATTATGTTGGTATGAGGAAATCCCCCACTCATACCAAGACAATGCATAGGAGAAAGACACATAGGTCTAAACTCTAACACCACTATTGCATGAAGTATGAACATATAAATGTTTATTGATACATTAGGAAGGCAACCTAAAGTTGGAGGATCCTTAAAAACCTAACACCTTAAGACCTAAGTATGTTTGGGTACCAAAGTAAAGATGATTTACTTGTGTTGTATAGGGGTGTTTGGCAGCTACTAATGAAGCAAATGATTGGCATATGGATAGTGAATGCTCAAAACACATGATGAGCAATAGGAAGCTATTCATGGCCCTAAAGCAAAAGGAGGGTGGCAATGTCACATTTGGAAACAATGCCAATGGTAAGGTAATTGGCATTGGGACCATTGATAAGAATGGTTGTTCTTCAATTAATGATGTTTTACTTGTTGATGGCTTACAACATAACTTGTTCAGTGTAAATTAATTATGTGACAAAGGTAATAAAGTCACCTTTAGCCCTTGAGAATGTCGAGTTACCACTTTGGTGGATAAAAAGGTAGTCTACAAGGGTTAAAAGAAGGGTAATTCCTACCTAATTGACTTAGACAATTTAACTAGCCAATCATTTAAGTGCCTTATGTCTCTTAGTAATGAAGTTTGGCTACTACATAAAAGAGTTGGACATGCTAGCATGAAGCTCTTACAAAGCTTATCAAAGGAAAGCTAGTGGAAGGTCTTCCCAAGCTAAGGTTCTCTAGAGACAATACATGTGGTCCTTACCAAATGGGGAGGCAACATCAATCTTTCTTCAAAGCAACAAACATTGTGATTTTGAGAAATTGGATTTGGTGGTTACTATAAGAGAAAAGGATAAGGACCATGATGTAAGCAAATCATCAAGAGAAGATAAAGATCCTCAACATCATCAAGTGAAATCACCAAATCAAGATCTTCTTAAAGATTGGAGATTTTCTAAGCGTCATCCCCAAATAGTTAATCATTGGAGATACTTCAAAGGGTGTAAGTACTAGATCTTAACTCAATACTTTCGATAATAATCTTGCCTTTGTTTCTCAAATAGAGCCAAAATCTATTAATGAGGCTCTTGATGATGAGAGTCGAGTGATTGCTATGTAAGAGGAACTTAACCAATTTAAGAGAAATAATGTGTGGAAACTTATTTCTAGGCCTAAGGAACACCCAATTGTAGGTTGCAAATGAGTGTTTAGGAATAAGTTTGATGAGCAAGGATTCATTACTAGAAATAAGGCTAGATTGGTTGTTAAAGGTTATAGTCAAGAGGAAGGCATTAACTATGATGAAATCTATGCCACCATAACAAGATTCTTTTGACATACGCATGTCACATGAATTTCAAATTATTTCAAATGGATGTCAAAAGTGCTTTTCTAAATGGTGTTATTGAGGAGGAAGTTTATGTTAAACAACCACCTAATTTTGAATCGCGTTCTTTTCCAAATTATGTTTTCAAATTGAATAGAGCCTTATATGGTTTGAAACAAGCTCCAAGAGCTTGGTATGAAAGGCTTAGTCCTTTTCTTTTGCAAAATGATTTTGAAAAAGGGAAGGTTTACATAAATTTATTTATCAAAAGGCATAATCATGATACACTAATGGTGCAAATTTTGATCATATCATTTTTTTTTATGCTACTAATGAATCTCTTTGTGAGGATTTTGCTAAGTGTATGACTAGGGAATTTGAGATGAGCATGATGAGAGAGCTCAAGTTTTTTCTTAGTTTACAAATCAAGCAAACCAAAGAAGGGATCTTCATCAACCAAGCCAAATACACAAAGGACATTCTCAAGAAATTTGTCATAAAAGGATGTTAAAAAACAAAAATCCCAATGAGTACTGCCATCAAATTGGACAAGGACGAATCAGGTAAGTTGGTTGATGAGAAGAAATATTGAGGTATGATTGGTTCTTAACTTTATCTTACCGCTTCTAGACCTGATATAATGTTTAGTGTATGCATGTATGCTAGGTTTCAATCTTGTCCCAAATAATCTCATTTGAATGCTGTTAAAAGGATTTTCAAATATTTACATGGCACATTGCATTTAGGTTATTCGAATACGGATTATATTGATAGTCTTCTAGATAGAAAGAGCACTTTTGAAACTTGCCAATTTAGAGTATTTAGTTTCTTAGTCTAGCAAGAAGCAAGTTTCAGTTGCCTTATCCACCGCCGAAGCTAAATATGTAGCTGTGAGTTATTGTTACACCCTAGTCCTTTAGATGAAACAACAATTAAAGGATTATGGCAAAGTTGTTGATCAAATTCCCATAAAATGTGACAACACTAGTGCAATAAAATCCCATCCAACATTTTAGGAGCAAACATATAGACATTAGGCAATATTTTCTTAGAGATCATGTCCAAAATGGTGATGTAGTATTAGAATTTATAAACACAAATCATCAACTTGCAAACATTTTCACAAAGCCTCTCAATGAAGAAAGGATGAACTTCATTAAGAGAGAATTAGGAATGCTTGATGGAAGCTCCCTAATGTGAAATGTGGATCTCTCCAGAATGCTTTTTGTATGTTACATAATTCCTTGATGGAATGATTACTATAGATGTTGCATATGATATTTATCTCTTTGGATGTCCTAATTTTGTGTGTAGGTGTGCTTCTCTATGTCAATTTGCATAAATTAGATGTTAATATATTAAGTGGATCACAACTTAGATAGTTAAGTCTTATCTTTTCTGACTTGTAATTCGTGGTCACTATTCCTTAATTCACAGTCGTGAATTACAGGTACTCTTCATTCGACTGTCAACCATCAATTCGCGATCGCGATTTTCAATCCCCACTGTAAATTTATTTAGATTTTAAATCTTTTGACCGTTGAATGCATGCCATTTCTAGAGGATTTTTTGTCTATTACTCACATTTTTCAAAATTAACAGCCGCGACTCGCAGGTCGAGGTCGCGACTTTAGGTAACTGTCACACATTTAAGTGATTTGATTATCAACTGATTGCACTCCTTTTAATTCATTTATGACTATTTTTAGCCGTTTTCACACCCTTTCCTAGCCTATATAAACCCCTCAAATAGTATTTCTATTCATTCCTACCAAATATCTTTATCTATTTTCTTCCTTAATCTCAAAACCTTCATACCATTCTTTATTCACAAATGGCCCCTAAGAAAGCTTCAGGAGCAGAGAAGGGAAAGGTAGTGGTACATCCTTCTAGACCACTGACTCTACATTTAATGAAAGGGATACTGAAAGAGGAAAAAGATCAGTACAAAGTGAATGCTTCCAAGATCATCTCACCGAACAAAATCCCTTCCACTTTTCTTCTTGTGTTGCTAGGAATCAAAGACGAGATCTATGTAGTTCTTTCAAACCTGGGATGGAATGAATTCATATTTCATGATGACCTGAATATGAGGAAATCGTACGAGAATTAATGTGTACCATGACTCAAAGTCAGAGAGCAGAATCTCGTGCTGGCTATTCATGCTTTTGAATACCCTTTTTTGTATCACCTTCAAACAATTGTCCAATATGTTCAATCTTCAAGTCGAAAATGACATTTCGTTCATCATCTCCACTCCTGATGTCATATATTTTGAGTTTTGGTCTAAAATTTCGATCGAGACCAAACATGACCCCAAAACCTCTTTAACCAAATATATCTAAACCCTCCATTTTTGGTTACTTCATCGTATCATCACCTTCTCTGTTAACGCAAGAGGTGATGGTAATGGAAAGGTATCCCAAAAGGATCTTGCTTTCCTTTTCTGCCTTATCAAAAATAAACCCATACAAACTAATCGCTAACTTATGGATCAATTTATTCACATGAGCACTAAACCTAAGAGTCAGTTTCTTCTCCCTTCCCATGCCATTGCTATCTACCGATACGTGGATGCTCTTAATGAGGAAAATGAAAAATTCCTCACTAAGAAGCTTTTCCATTCCCAAAATTTTTTCGACCTCCCTTACCTCTTCAATGCAAAAGCCATTTATCCTGACTCTTACACATACACTTTGGGTGCTTTTAAAGCTAAGAAACTAGAGTCTTCCCAAGCCTCCAAAAGAAAAAGGTTTGCCATTGAAGAGAGAGCCCAACTTATTCCACTTCCCCAACCTAAGCCCAAAACTAAAATCACTCTTGCCTCCATCAATAAGAAATTGGATAAGATGATGAAGATGTTGAAGGGACAGTTTCTCATCCTCTCCCACCTACACAGTGACTTGGTGGACTTACAAAAGAAAATAGGTGCTCCTCCCTATCATATTTCAAATTTTGAGGATTGAGAGGACACACTGGAAGAGAAGGACAACTAAGAGGTTGAGGAGGGTGATGAAGCTAAAGGTGGAAGAGATAATGAAAAACTGGACGATTCTAGAGATGATGACAGTTTTTATATCTTTTAGATTGTATTTAGGGTTTCTTTTTCTATTTTTAAAAATCTTAATGTAAATCTATTGATCCCACATATTAAATAAATAAAGATGTTTGGTTTGCCATTCATTATCTCAATTGTTATGTGATTGCAACTTATATGTTATCTTTGTTGTTTTTGCTCTTTATGTTTACTCTATCTCAATTTATACACTTCTTTTACTTTTTACTACTTACCCACTTTTTGATCTTGCCAAAAAGGGAGAGAATAACATTGAAAGAAATTTAAAGAAAATGAGCTTCGTGATTGTTGACAAAATAAAGAAGGAGTAGATTGTTGGACTAGGTTGATTAAGCTTATATCAAAGCCTCTTTTAATCTTGACAATGGAGATTGATCATTCTAATATTTTGAGTAAGTGTTATTTTGTAGATTATTAGATTTATCTTCATTAGAAGTTGGATGGAAATCAAAATCTCCACCTTTTAGAAGAACATCCAAAATCGTGATCAATATCCCCTAAATCACAACCACGACATTGCTATTAGGATAGATGGAGCTAGGGCAGAGGAATTCGTGGGCAAATTTGCAACCGCGACTCAATCAAAGGAGCATTAGTTGATTCATAGAGGAATTCACATTGGCTTTCACATTAGAGGTTGTGACTGCAAAGTCCATAGTGAGAAAAGAGGGAACCAAAGCCACAACCATAGTCACAACTACAACACTCCAAGTGTCTAAGGCAACCATTAGAAATTAAAAATTATGAGGTCAAAGATTTGATCACAACCACGACACAACAAGTTGTAGTTTCCTTACCAAACAGAGGAATTCGAAGTCTAAGTCATGTCTAAGACAAAGCTAGCACGTGACCGTGACTTTTAAATAGTTGGTTCAACACAACGATTATATTTCTTAGACAACTAAAGGATGAAGGACACATGGACTAGCCGTTAGACACAAAACGGGGTTCTCTGCCGTGATTTTTAGCTTTTCAGTGCAAATTGAAAATTCGCGATCGTGAAATGATAGTAGCAATCGCGACTTCTGCCTGACAAGCATTTAATGCAAAATCTGCCTAGCACAGTGATTTTTTTTGAATAATGTCTCTTTGGTGGATGTGGGCTATAAATAGTCCATCAAACTAATGTAAATGCAAGATAATTCAATTAATTGTAATCGAACTCTTGCCAATTTGCTACATTCTTTTACTCTTCTTTATGTATTGTTAATTTTTTGGTATGAGCCATAAACACCTTTGTAAGTAGGTTGAGAGTTAGCCTGGATTCTAAAACTCTTGTAAGAGGTTGAAATGTGAGCCTATTTAAAACACTTGGGAGAGGTTTTTTGTGTAAGCCTAAAAACATAAGGTGTAAGGGTTTTGTGTGAGCCATAAAACACAAGTTGTATAAGTTGTGTGAGCTTAAAAACACCAGTTTAGTTGAGTGAAATACCTAATTGTGAAGAATTGGGGAGTGGACGTAGGGTTTGTTAACACTTGAACCACTATAAACTTTTTATGTTGATTATTCTCTTCTCCTTCTTAACCTCCTAAACACCTTAACCTTCTTCTTAATTTTTTAAATCAGCCACCAATTCAACCCCTCTTCTTGGTGCATTAGGCCAACACAAGAGAGGTATGTGCTCTATTTGGTGGCCTTCCATTTTCCTCTTGATTCTTAGCCAAATTTGGGTTTCTTATATTATTACTAGGTTATAGAGGGTTATACAACTCTCTTCTTCTATTGAGCTATCATAGATGTCGAGTTTTCCTTAGTTTCAGACCTTGAGTAAGATGGTTGAAGGTTCTTTATAGCTAGTTACTTGTATCTTTTAGTGGAGTCTGATTTAGGTGCCATTTGATTAGATGAAATAATGTTTGATGTAATGAAGAATGCAAAGACTAGTAGCATAACTTAAGAGAAAAGAGTATAAAGTAAAGCAAGGCAGAAAGTAAAATAATTTTAGGGCTAGAGGGGGTTCAAATAGAAGTTTAACGAGTTCCCCTATTTTGAAAATATGACCATTAGGAGAGTTCAATGAATGTTATGATTTAGGCAATGATGGTTGGATATGATCGTTAGCTTGCTCTTGTAAGTGTTCTTAGCCACTAATGGTGGTTGTTCACAATTGCCATTGGGTGAAGAATAACGATTGCTGAATTTTTGTAATGATCGTGGAGACTAACAGAACTAAAATGAGGAACTCACAAGTAACATAACGGTCATGAGGAAAAACACAACGACCCCTATATTTTTTTAAACAAAACTTAGTTCAAAAAACAATTTTAAAACTTAGTTTATTAATGTTATTAATCAAACTTAATGATATAGTCATGAATTCAATTAACATATGGATAGTTTGATCAATATCATACCCAATTAAAATCTTTAGCTATTAAATCTAAAGACTTCAATGGTAATAAATTCAAGCAAAAACGATTAAATATCACACAACAATGATCATAAATAAATTGAGAAGAGGAAGAAGAAGAACCTGTTTGAAGCTAATCCAAGGTATTTCCATCAATCATACCGAGTTCTCTTTTGATAAATTGCATCCTTTCATTAGAAAGAGGTTTAGTAAAATTATCTGCTAATTGATGGTTAGTTTCAACAAATTCTAACACAATATTACCATTACTGGTATGATATCTAGGAAAGTGATGTCTAATGTCTATATGTTTGCTCCTAGAATGTTGTATGAGATTCTTGTCAAATTGATAGCACTTGTGTTATCACACTGAATGGTAACTTGGTTTACAAATCAAGAAGATGTTGTTTCATCCATAGGATTTGTGTACAATAAAGGCCAATTGCCACATACTCAACTTTAATAGTTGATAATGCAACTAAGTTTTGCTTTTTGCTGCTCCAAGACACTGACCATTGACCAAGTAATTCTCATGTGCCTAAAGTGCTCTTTCTATCTATGGTACACCCAGTAAAATCAACATTAGAAAATGCATTCAATTCAAATGTTGAACTCTTAAGATAACAAAGTCTTAAGTTAGGAGTACCAATAAGGTATTTAATTATGTGTTTCACAACATGTAAATAAGACTCTTTAGGATTAGATTGATATCTAGCACATAATGAAACACTGAACACAATATCAAGTCTAGAGGCTGTGAGATAGAGTAGACTACCAATCATAGAGTAGACTACCAATCATACCTCTATATAGCTTTCGGCCTATAATCTTACCATGTTCATCTTTGCTTAGCTTGATGTTGGTGCTCATAGGAGTTTTGCATGGTTTATTATTTTCCATGCCAATTCTTTTGATTAGTTCCTTTATATATTTGACTTGGTTGATCAAGATTACTTTCTTTCCTTACTTAATTTATAACCTAAGGGAAATTTTGAGTTCTCCCATCATGCTCATTTCAAACTCACTTTTCATTACTTTAGATAAATGTTCACATAAGCAAACATTGTAGCACCAAATATGATATCATCTACATATATTTACATCAATGATAAGTCCCCATTCTTTTCCTTAGAAAATAGGCTTGTGTCTACCAAACATTTATCGTTCTCTACTAGAAAGTTGCTCAACCTCTCATTCCAAGCTCTTGGAGCTTGTTTCAAGCCATATAGGGCTTTGGTGAGCTTGAACACATGGTTAGGAAAGTAATAACTTTCAAACCTAGTGGTTGTTCAACATACACTTCCCCATCAATATACCTAATAAGAAAGACATTTTTGACATCCATTTGATATAACTTGAAAACCATGTGAGATGCAAATGAAAGTAAAATTCTAATAGCTTCAAGTCTAGACATAGGTGCATAGGTCTTATCAAAGTAAATTCCTTCTTCTTGGTTATAGCTTTTGGTTACTAACCAAGCCTTGTTCCTAACAATAATTCCATGTTCATCAATTTTATTTCTAAAGATTCATTTAGTACTAGTAATGGAATGATTATGAGGTCTAAGAATGAAAGTCCACACTTTGTTCCTTTCAAATTGATTGAGTTCTTCTTGCATAGCAAGAACCCAGTGTTCATCTTTAATAGTCTCATTTATCATCTTAGGCTCTATAAAGGAAACAAAAACATGATTAGTACATGCATTTCTAAAAGATTATCTAGTTATTACCCGACTCTATAGATCATCAATAATAAGATTTCTAGGATGATCTTTCTTGAAAATCTAGTCCCTTTCTAGTTGATTTTGCTCTTCATTTGGAATAGGAAGAGGTGGATCTTCATCTCCTTCCGTTCCCATTTCTTGTGGCTTATCCATATTCTTTCAACCTTTTCAATGTTTAAGTACTCATAGGCCCTGGAAGATCATCAATATCTTCTTCTTTCTTTAAAAAAGTGGGGTGAGATTCATCAAATACAACATGCATAGACTCCTCTATAATAAGTGTTCTCTTATTGAAGACTTTATACCCTTTGCTGGTAGTATAGTATCCAAGGAAAATTCCTTCATCAGACTTGGAGTCAAATTTGCTAAGGTTGTCTTTAATGTTTAGAATAAAATACTTGTAACCAAAGACTCTAAAATATGCAATTTTGGGCTTTCTACTGTTCAACAACTCATAAGGAGTTTTATTTCATAATGATCTTACCAAGACACTATTTAAGACATAGCATGAAGTGTTCAACCTAAAAATACTTAGGAAGATTATACTTATTTAACATGGTTCTAGCATTTCTTGAAGAATTATATTCTTTCTTTCTACCACACCATTCTATTATAGTGTTCTAGGAGTTAAGAAGTTGTGTGAGATACCATACTCATCTCAAAAGCTATGAAACTTAGCATTTTCAAACTCTCCTTCATGGTCACTTCTAATATAAGATTTTCAAAACCTTTTGGTTTTGAATTCTCTTAGCAAAGGTCTTAAAAACATCAAAACAAGAATCCTTATGAAGGAGGAACAATACTTAAGTGTATCTAAAGTAATCATCTACTATAACAAATGCATAATGTATGCCTCCCAACCTAAATACTATAGTGGGTCCAAATAAATCCATATGAAGTAATTGTAGTGGTCTTGAAGAACTTGCCTTATTTTTGGCTTTGAATGAAGATTTGATTTGTTTACCTTTTTGACATGCTTCACAGACTCTTTCCTTTGCAAACTTAATTTAAGGTAGACCTTTAACTAAGTGTCTTCTCTTCAACTTATTGAAGAGTTCCATGCTAGCATGTCCTAGACTTTAATGCCAGGTTTTGCTTTCATCCATTATAGAGACTAAACACTTTGCATAGTGGTTAATGAGAGAATTGAAATCAATCATATAAATATTATGAACACTTTTACTAATGAACAAATTTTATTGTCACTTATCCTTGACACATAACATGCTTGTGGTTCAAATATAACTTTAAGGCCTTTGTCACACAACTGACTTACGCCTAGCAGATTGCATTGGAGTCCATTAACAAACAATACTTTATCAAGGATAGGTGAGTTATCATTCTTACCAACTTTACCTATGCCAATGATTTTTGCTTTACCTCTAAAAGACATATTTCCAACTCCTTTAGTTTTCTCTAATTATATGAAGAACTTCATTTCTCCTATCATGTGCTTTGAACATCCAATATCAAGATACCTATCATGCTCTTCAACTTAGGATTTCAAGCACATCTACAAAACAAAGAGAGTTATGTCTTAGGTACCCAAACCTTCTTAGGTCCTAGGGGGTTAGCTCTTACCAACTGCTCATCATGCCTCCTAGAATGGCAGTGATAGGAAATGTGGTCATATTTACCATAGTAAAAATAGTCACCATCAAGGTGAGCTAGTGTCATACTTCTAGTTGGAGCATATACATAGTATCTATAAGACTTGTAACTCCTTTGAGCAATGTGTCTAAGAGTGTTTCTCATGTGAGGCATCCTCTTGTGTTGTGTGTCTATACTCATAATTGTGCCAATTTTTGTGTCTTTGTACACCTTGCCTCTTAGGCTTGTATGAGTGGTACATATAAGCATGATTTGCTCTAGGAAGAGCATGTCTCACTTGTATGTGAATGTGTTGAGACTTACCCTTTGTGCCATTTATCTTGGCATTTCCTTTATTAGGAAATTTTGGCATTCTTATGGGGCTAGGAACATTATCCTCCTTAACCTTAACGAAGACTATTTAAAGGTAGAAGGAGCAGTTGAAGTGTGGGCATTGCAGCCTAATCCATACTTGATGAATGGGCTCCTTTGAACCTTAAGGATGAAGTCTAACTTCTATTTTCCTTTAGTGAACTTATTGAGGCTTCCTTAAGCTTAAAGTTCTAAGCTGTGAGAGACTCAACCTCCTTTGCTAGAATATCTTGACCTTTAGCATAATCTTTTAAAGATTTATTCTTTTTCTTAAGAGAGGATGTGCTAGACTTAAAAGTCTCAAATTTCTTTATGAGCTTGGTGATCATAAAATATAATTCATCTTTAGAGCAGGAATCAAAGGGATTTACCGCTTTGTCACCATCACTTTCACTTTCATTGTTAAATGATTGTTCACTTGAGGATTCATCTGATTGCTCCTCAATTGCCATAAGGCAAAGGTTTGCTATCACTTTTCTTATTTCCTTCTCATCAAGTTCAGAGTCACTAATATCATCCTAAGTAGCTTTGTACACTTTCTTTCCTTTCTTAGAGGTGTGATTTTTAGTATGAGTGTTGCTCTTCTTGATCTTTGGACAATCTAATTTTATATGCCCCTTCCCATTGCATCCATAGAAAATGAGTTGATTCTTACTATTTCTCTTCTTGTATCTTCTTGCCCTTTTATTCTTTTGATTTGAAAGGAATATCTTTACTTTATTAGTGATGAGGGCAAGATGCTCATCTCCATAACTATTTCATCATCACTAAAAGAGGAAGATGTTAGTAAATAAAAAGTAGACAGAGATTCATAATGTACCCATTTGGCTTTTAGAGCCAAGTCTTTCTTTCTCTTTCCTATATTTTCTACTAGCTTTTTTAGAGTAATTTCATGAGCTGATAGCTTTCCCATAAGCTCATCCAGTGATAGAGCTTTCAGCTTATTGGCTTCCTCTATAACTATTTTCTTAGCTTCCTACTTATCTTTGGAAAGTGTTTTCAAAAAATTTTACTACCATGTCCTTATTTGAATACGACTTCTCAGAGTTTTGAGAGTGCCCACAGTATCTATTAATTTGTTGTACATCTCAATAATAGTAATCTGTTGTACATCTTAGTAATAGTTTTACCAGATTGATATACAAATTTTCATACTTGTATGTATGTATTTGTATCTTTTTCTTCTTCACTTCACTAGTTCCTTCATGATGAGTTTGCAATGTGTCCCATATTTCTTTGCCTAATGGACACATTTGCAACTCAGCATACTGACATTTGTGGATTGCGTAAAAGAAAACTTGCATTACTCGTCTATTCTTTAGGTTAGCCTTTTTCTCTTTAGGATTTCATTCACTGTTAGGCTTCGGTACAAGAACTTCTCTAACTAATTTTGTTAGAACTTCTCTTCCTTCTTTAAAAATGTCCCATAAATCAATGGTTTCATTATTAAGAAAGATCTCCAAGCAATTATTCTAGTACTTATAGCCATTTCCCCTGAAGAATGGTGGCTTATGGATGGATTGTGATTCTTCATGACTTTCCATGATCTTTGCTTTGAGCACTTAAGCTTTAATGAAAAGACTAGCTTCGATACTAATTATTATCCCTTAGTGCCCTAGAAGGGGGCTTGAATAAGGCAATGGCAAGAAACTGAAAATTAAAACTAAGTGATGAAAGAATGAAGAATCAAGGCAAGAGATTTATAGAGGCTCAACATAACTTGCCTACGTCCTCTCCTATAGTATTCCTACCAGAGCCTTCACTATCAAGATAGTGTTAGGTACTATCAACAACCTTTACAATAGTAGTTTTTGGGCACTGCTAAGTTGTTACAAGTACACTTACCAGTGCTACTAAGACCTTATCCTAAATTAGTTTTCAAGTACTACCTTAAACATTTCACAAAATATGGTTTCTGGATCTCTTAATATATCCTAACCAAGGGTTTCCTTAAACAAAAAATTACCTTAGACAAAAATTATAACTTCACAAATGAGGATAACATTCTTACTCAAGCAATAAAACATTTTAAAGTACATTTACAAAGTATGTTTGATTTGGTAGAGAGTATTGAGAGAAAGTCTGGAAAGCTTGTTCTCCAAACTCTGTTTTTGAAGATAACACTTACAAGATTTAACAATGATCTTCTCTTGATTGTTAGATCACTCTTTATTCACCCTTTTTATTTGAAAATAGCTTTCATAATAAAATACTCGTTTAATGAAACATTTTCTCTCTTTGTTTTTGTTGAGAGTAGGTCCTTTTATAGGTTGAAACAGAGAACTAGTGATTAGAAAAAGGTTGTCACTTCATATCACAAATATAGACACTCAAAATCTAATGGAAATTCTCCATGCCCGTTGTTCAGCCATTAACCAACATTGATATCTTAAAAATGAGTGATTGTCAAGCAAAATAAAGCTTTTAACAGTTATTAGTACTGACGAAATGCCCATTGGAACTAACTGTTAGAAAGAAGTTTGTCTTGATGCTCCTTTTTTTTACTTTCACATTTGTTTATTAAACTAATCTTCAATGGCTATTGGGAATTCTCAATGCTTGTTAGACTTCAACATCAATCCGTATTGAGATTTGAACAATGCCCATTGTAGATTTTTAGGAAGATGTGAACTTGATGCACTATTTTTCAAGATTGTCAATAGTACTTTAACGATTGTTGATGAATTTTCAATGCCCATTGAAAAACCGTCAATGCTTATTGTGTTATTAGGAGTGTCTTGTTAGAGGTTTGGAAACTTTTGCTCAAACTAGGGAGCTTTTACAACGCTCGTTGGTAGGATCCAACACCTATTTCAAAGATCTTAAAAGGTTTGCTCAATTCAAGTCACTTGGTCTAATGCTAGTTGCAAAAATGCAACACCTATTAAGAAATCAAGAACCACGCTCATTGCAAAATTGTAATGCCCATTGTGAAGTTCAATAGCCATAACCCATGTGATTGAATTATCCAATGTTTGTTGTAGTAGAGGACAACGCTTGTTGGGAGATCCAAAATACCTTGCTAATGTTAGGGTGATGTTCCAATGCTTGTTATTATTCCTTCAATGCTTGTTGCTAAATTCACAATTCCTATTAAAGTATGGCAACACCCATCAGACCATCAATCTTAGTTTGCTTGATTTTTACTTCCTAAGACTTAGAGTTTTCAAACATAACTCTTTCTCAAATTATTGTGATACAACAAATTGATGTACCTACAAAAATTAACACAGATAACTTAGATAAAGGTTAGCTTTTAGACTTGGAACCTAAAAGTTCAATGTCAATCCTTTTGAAACCTCTCCATCATCTTTAGCTACCAAATCAAGTTTGCTCATCCATCATCTTTCATCTTTCAAGCAAGTTGGTGACTTTCTCCTTCCTATTTCAAGTAATTTATAATATGTCATATTTGTTCTATGTTTGAACAAGGTGTTTATGGTGTTTTTGTTCTTAGTGGTGATAGAAGAGATGAAGTTTGGTGTTAGTATGGCATGCAAGGTAATGTTATAAAAAGTTTTACATGTACTTAAAGTGCATGGGTTGTTTCTCTTAATTCTTGTTGTTTGATAGTTTATTAAATGATATTTAGTTTTTTAATATTCATATTTGAGAAGAAAATTGAGTTTAATTGGTGTTCTACATCATGGTTGAACAAAAAGCAATATTGATGTAGTATACAATTAAAGCTTTAAAAGGAGTTGATGTATATGGATTGATTATTATTAACTTCTTAAATGTTAATTGACATCCTTAAATTTTTTTTAAATGATGATAATTAAGGCTTGAATGATGTTTAACATCTTAGTTTTGTTGAGTTAGATATTGATGTCTTAATAAGGTTATGATTGTTCCTAATGCAACTCTATTTTAATTGCAAGGATAATTGATGTAGTTTAAGTTATGTAAATGTGTTTAATTGCAAGGATAATTGATGTAGTTTGAGTTCCATGATATTATTTCAGTTCTTAAATGTAGTACAACATTATAAACTTGACGTTTAGAGTTGTATTTATGTCTTAAAGGATGTCTTACATCCTAGTTAGGATGGAGTTAAGTATGGATGTCATAATGGTTAAATGGATAAGTTTTATGAGGTCATTATATAAATGAATTATGTTTATAAGGAGAATTTATGTTAAATTGAGTTTCTTGATATTTTTTTAACACTATTGACCTTATGACTAGTGTTACATATGAAAGAAGAGATGTTCTTTGTTTAGTTAGGGTAAGATAGACATGATTATCTTAATAATTATGTCGATGATTTATGATGAGAAATGAGTATGTTGATGAATTTTGAAGTATAAATTGATAATTATAAAATGAGTTAAGTATTATATTTATGGATTTCTACATGATTAAATAATGATCCCAATATTGATATTATGAATGAGATAAAAGGAAAATGTTGACATTAAGCTAAGTATGAGGAATGATGGTTAATTTATAAGTTAGAGCTAATGAATGTTATGTTTGCATACTTGATTGATTTTTAGGACTTCATTGTCCCTATAAGGGTTATTGCCCTATTAAGCTATATGTTATGTTTATATGATGTATTCTATGGATGAGTTTGAGTAACTCTCCATATTATAGATGTGATACTAATAATGTAATGAATGTCTATACTTAGGCATGTGCATAGGTAAGATGATTAAGAGCAAGTAAGGATAAAGTTAAGAGCAAGTAAGGCTAAGGCAAAGATATAGAGAATGAGAAAAACCAAAGCAAGGAAGAGTTATCGCTAGTACTAAAAGGTAAGGGATTGTAGTTGTTTTTCATTGTCCATTGCATACATGTATTATGAATTTAAATGTATAAACTATAGTAGGCTAAAATATGTTAATATAAAAGTCATATGCATTTTTTTTTAATGAAATGAGATGACATGATATAAATGTTATGTTTAAATGCCATGTGATGTGACAGTAGTTTAGGGATGTAGAGGGAATCCAATGAGTAATAACTAGCTATGTAAGGATTAAACCTATGTGAAATGAATATAATGTTATGCATGCAAGATACAACTGGCAAGGAAGAGATAATTAAATGATATGACTAGAGAGGTAATTCACTGTGCATAAGAGATAAGTAAACCAACTATCCATATATGTAATGTTTTGTTATGTAAATGATGTGTCATGTTTCTAGAGATGCGTTCATTTAAAAGCATGTGAATATGCATATGGACAACATAAATTCCTCACTGAGTTTGTTAGAAGGAGCTTATTCCCTCACACATACTGATTATTTTGTAGGTTAAGCATAAAACTGATGCCATAGATATATGTTTGAGCTTAAAGGCTAAAGATCAAGTTTTAAATTATGTATCACATATTATTAAAACACTAGATTATTTCTTCATAGTTACCCATAGTAATTATTTGTATGTATAATTGAAAGAGTTATAAATGTATTAAGCAAATGTTATGTTATATCCTATATTCTTAGTAATCTCGATAAAGTCCAAGTTATGGGTTTTGAATGCTTTAAGCCTTTTCGTTTCTTAGTGCCAAAATAACCTAGATTTCGAGTCGTGATAGTGGTGACCTAATAAAGCTTAAGGGCAGCATGGAGTCACCTAGTGTGGAGGATTTTGAGGAGTACGTAGGATCATTCGAGGATGAAGAGGACTAGGCTTGTCATGACCTGAATTTTAAATAATGCTAAACATTAGGGAATGAGAATACTTAAGGCCTCTAGAACCTATAGCAAGCCTAATTCAACTCATGGGAATGCCCATCATGCTTTCATTTTATCATTCTAATATTAAAATCTTGAAATTTACGTTAATTTCACCTTGAATTCTAAGGAAAAATCTAATGGGAGTTAACTTCAAAACATTTCTTTAAATAAGTTATTTCTTTCTTTTCCTTTGCTCAATCTTTATTTTCTTTCTTTCATGACATAAATCATATATACGGAATAAGCTTTTCATAATTAAGCTATTCTTTATTTTCTTTCCCACTCTTTAAACTGTCCTTAGAATTAAGGTGTTCATATTTAAACTTAGATTATTCTAATCTCATTGCATATCATCATTATTGACATATAATCACTTTTCTAACATCCATCCATCAGCTTAATCAACATTTATATTTTTCCTGCAAAATAACTATGCATGGGGGATGAGTTCTTTATGGGAAACTTAGTGAGAGATCTTATATATTCATTGTGTATGTTCACATGAATGCATTTCTAACTATATGATACATCATCTACATACAATATTCACATCGCATACCATTACACATATAGATAGTCAAGTCCATAGGAATTTATACTTAGGTTATTTATCTTTCTTGTGCAGAAGAATTGCCTCACTAACCATGTGCTTGCATAAGAGTTGCTTCACTAGTAATGTCTTTCTCTTACATGAGAGAGTTTCCTTACTAGCCGTGTCATGCATGCACAACATTCATTCATTCATATAGGTTATAATCCTTGCATAGCTAGTTATGATTCTTGGATTTCTACTTTTTCCATGAATTATCCTTACATCATGTGGCATTTACACAAACATTTAAACTATGACATATCATTTCATTTCATAAAAATGCATGACTTTTATATAAAATAATTTGACATACTTTAACTTGTATATAAAATTATGATGCTTGAAAGCATTGGACTTTAAAAACCATGATAAAACTCCTTACTTAACATTGTTATCCTTAATTGCTTTTTTCTTTTCTTTTATCCTTGATCTATAGGCATCACACACCTAAATATATAAATAATTCTATATTAATATAACAAAAATACTAAAAATATAGAGAGTTGACTAAATGCATCCATAGGTTTATATATAAAATATGCTATTATTGGCCAAAGGAGCCCATAAGGACATTAGTTTTACTAAGCATACAATTTAGCCCATAAACTACATTTACATCTACCATGGTCACCATTTGGGCCCATAGTCCATATAGAATCACATAATTTATCATTTAACACTCATTTACATGTATAACTACTATTAATTTCATATTAACATCTTAATCTGTTAAGTCCTCAAACGTTTCTAAACTTATCAATTTAGTCTACTTACTAGATATACATAATTAATTAACATCATTACTTCCTATTTCATCATAATAACCAAATTATGTTAATAACCATTACTAATTCTCCATTAATTTCATTCAATCCTTAATTTTATAAATATCTGCAAACTTTCAATATTTGCTCAATTTAGTCTAAAAAAGTAATTAACCTTAATTTACATACAATTAACTATAATTCCTTCATCAATAATTTATCTGAAATTATTTTATATCTATATAACTCATTTCTAACAATAAATCTCATATAAATATTAATTTTATATTTAAGACTCAATTTATAATTATTGAAAATTAATAAAAATTTATAAAATCTTATCAGGACCTTCAAAATTTATGAAACTTGATCCATCGTGATTGGAGCAATTAATATAATTTTTTGGCATCATTGTTCGCTGGAGCCTATCAGGAAGCTGCCAAACCACCACCTACTATCGTTGGAGTTTTTTGTCGATAGCTATTGGAAAATTGACCATAATCACCTTGGAAGCATCTCAGTCAAGTAGTCTATAAGAATTGAGGCATCAATATACAAGCTATTATTTGTTTAAAATAGGTAAAAAAATGAAGTTTGATCAAAACTTTGACCAATGATTTCTCTATTGTCCAACTTCTTTTTAAAGCAAATCAGGTATCAACAGAATGATTATGAAAAGAACTTTCTATAAAAACTTGAATTTCCTAAATCAAAACTATAATTAAAAGGATATCACAATTTGAAAATTTGCTCCAAAACTCTCTCTCATGTGCATGTGCGCTAGGTAGTCCTGATTTGTCATATATTTTGGCCAAAAACCAAAAGTAAGGATGAGCCAAAATTGATGAATTGGTCGATTGGTTGCACCAACCGACCTTGGCTTACTTTTCTTAAAATTATTTTTAATTACTTATTTATTTATTTTTCCTATTAATTTATTTTATTTCATTTATTTTTAAAATAATAATTATAATGATAATAATAAAATAAAAAATAAAAATAACCAAATTCTCCTAATTAAAATTCGTTTCTCATAAAATATTCAAATTTTATAAAAGTAAATTCTTCATGCAAAATTAAATTAATTTTTATAAAATACATGAATTAACATAAGTTAAATTAATTTCATTAAACATAAATGTAATATTGTTACTTAAATAATTAACATTAAATTTATTTTAATCATATAATAAATTATCCATAATTAATTATACCTCATTATTAAAATATAACTCATAAATTAATTTAATCTCTCAAAATTGATAAAAATCTTCTCACATAAATAACTTAATTTTCATAATTAAATATGTTAAATCAAATCAATTCATATAAAATTCTTAATTAAATCAATTTAATCAATAACTCAATCAAACTTAATTAAATTTATATCATTCGCATCATTAAACTAAATTTTAAATATTTGCTTAACATAATAAATTCACATAATATAATTAAATTAAAATTACTTAAATCATAAACTCATATTAACTCATACATTCCTTAAATATTTACCTAATATAGTTAATTCACACAGTATAATTAACATTAAAATTATTTGAATTATATATTTGTATTAATTTTCATAATTTTTTTTAAAATTTTAATACAATTCATACTTAAACAATTAAAATTCATATCTTTAATTCCTTTAAACATTAAATATATACTTTTTTTTTTTTACATTAAGTCATCTTGAAAATATCAAATATCATCAAATACTCATTTGAACTTAATTTCTTAAATATAAAATATTCATTAAATATAAATCCTAAAACTCAATTCATAATAAATAATATTAATTTAATTAAAATAATAATCTCATCAACATAAAATCATTTCACTTTAAAATACTAACATATACATTAGATAATCTCTTAACCACATCAAAATATATATATTCACCATTAAATAATTTAAATTTACAATCATATACATAAAATAGGAAAAAAATATATTTAAAATAGTTTCAATTACAAAATTTTCTAACATTGAATTCCAGACCTTACAAGGCTTGTCGCATATGCTCCTTAACCACTTAGGCTTTTGCTCTCCCTTTCATTATTTGGACTTGTAGGTAGTCGTAGGACTTTTAATACATTTACTTAGATTGTAATATAGTACTTGAGCATGTTTTACCCCCTTTATTTTTGGATATTTAAGATACTTAGAGGATTTCAAGCTAGGGTGCCTAATCATGTCAAACTGTTCGTAATGGATGCCATTATTATTTTTTTGATGTCCTATATATATTCCATGTGGATGATGTGTTGGAACCCTTTATTTTATACACAGGTGTGCTCTTTTAATCAGGTTTAAAATAAGTCAATTGCCAAAATACAAATGGAACCTCTTTTGCAAATTCCTCAATCAAAGTAGTCTATATAGACTAGAAAATTATTTGTATAGACTAAAAGTTATATATATATATATATATACAACTAGGTAGGTTTTTATAGCTAACTTTACTATCCACAACGTCAAGCACTATTCACCTTCTCCCTCTTTTTCTTGATGTCTACTCCCTTATCTGCAAGTTTTAAGTTTCCAACCATGACTATAATGTTGTAGAGGTCTCTTCATATCGCAAATTTGTTCGGTCTTCCTTGGGTGGGTTTTAAAGCCCTTTTGTGAGGCCCTTGATTTTTGTGGTTGCACTAGAATAAATGAAATCTTACATGAAACTTGAAACTCCTACTTTTTGTCTATCATCGACAGATCAAGAGGACGAGGATTATTCATTGGTAATAACCTCTAATCATGGCATGTGTTTTGGATCAGCGGGAGATCCTTTAGGCCTTATATTACTCAAAGCCCTTAAGTCGAACCTAGTGCAGGATAATACATTGGCACCACCCTTATGAGATGTGGAGTCGCCACCAAACTTTGGTCAGGATAAAAATTTAGGGAAGGCAAAATTTGAACCTATTCTAAGTTAATTAGAAGACCCATTTCATCTTCACCCCATTAGAGATTGGGTTCAGAAATTGAGTACAGCTTGGGGAAGAGGTTAAGAATCCCTAAACCATTCAGATATTGGGATTTGACCTTCGAGCATCTTTGGTTCACTTTTAGCATTTTAATTAAGCTATTAATTAGTCTGATTACCGCCCCTAAACATACATATAAGCACAATCCATTTACAAAAACTAAGTCATCAAACCGAAGGGAGGGCAGTTATGCACTCATGGTATAGGGTAAACATGCATCATCTATTGACACATAACATCCATAAGAGGGGATAGAGATCATACATTCATGGTATAAGGTAAACATGAATCATCCATTCACACATAACATCCATAAGAGGGGACATAGCTAAATCCAAGTTCGTAGTCTATTCCCAAGTGCTCACACCAACACCAAAGATGAAGAAACAAGTTAGTGATAAATTAACATGAAAACAAATAAACAAAAGAGAACCTAAAGCCAATAAAGAAAGGCGAGTGAAGCCCAAGGTGATCACCATATCTTATCTCCATAGTCAAGGTGCCTAACAAGTATCTATGTCTGAAATATTCACATTTTATCATCACAAAACAAATAGTACAGATTATGACATACATGAATCATGAATAATAGAAAGGATACAAACACACATAAGGTCAATCATTTGGGGAATATTAGGTGGCCTAAGGCAAAAATTCACTCAAATGAGGTCCTAGGGTCATTGAACCCTCACTCACTTTACTCATAAAGAGCTGAAACATCTAGGGTAGAACCTAACATACGAGTAGCTAGAATGCCCACATGAATCCAAGAGATTAAAGAACTAGAAAATACTATCCACATGACTATTCATGAATTATAACATAAAACGAGAATATCAAGGTTAAGGGAAACTTGAGTTCCTCTCTTGATTATTACCCCAAGCTGTCAAAATAGAACCAAAATAGGATTTAAAAATTAAAGAAATTATAAAACACATAGCCTCTAATCAAGGCATCAAAGGACTAGAAAATACTATTCACATGACAATTATGTATTAAAGCATAAAAGGGATTGCTAAGGTCAAAGGGAACTTAAGCTCCTCACTTAGTTATCACCTCAAGATGTCAAAATAGAAATAAAAACTAAACTTAATGCTTAAAGGGATAAGGAAAACATACAACCATTTTAAGTGAGAAAAGCAAATATATATATATATATATATATATATTTAAAAGCTAACTAAGACTCCATTTTGAAGTGAATAGGTGTCTAGGCGATAAAGCCTCATCTTATTCTATCATTGGAATCACCAAACATCCCAAAAAATACCATTAAAAGCAAGAAATCCAAAGAAAAAAAGAAGAAAACTTTTTGTTGGATTATAGGAAACTTAGGTTGTACATCCATGGATAAGTGTTGTATAACATAGGATTAGGGTTATATAGCCTACTAATAAGGTTGTGCAACCCTCCTTTTTTGGGTTAAAAAATAGAAAAAAATAAGGAGAAAGGGGAAGGGAGAAGAAAGGGAAGGGAGTCTCTAAGATGTTCCAATAGTGTCTTTGCCCTTAGAAGCTTATGATTAACTTAATATCTTCTAATATTTCTTTTAAAACAAAAAAGGTCTAGTTCTACCTTGGACAGAGTGAGATAGGGTGAAGGTTTTAGTTTTTTTTATGTTTGTGTGTATTTGAGAGGTAATTTATACAGAGTAAACTAGCTTCCTCTCCTCTTTAAAATGAGGAGAGGGGGGGAGGGGGGGAGGGGAGGATATTTATAGGTGTTGGGTACATCCACAGAGCCAAAAATAGTTTTGGTTGCACCATGGATGCATCGAATCACAGAGTAGGAGAGCGTTGTACTAGAATTAGTGTTTATATGTAGGCTGTACAACCAAGAATAGGCTATACATCCTTATGTCATGGCTATACAACCTTAGGGTTTAAGAGGGGACCAGTTCTATAAGTTTCTCTGGACTAGGATTTTAGGAAGGTTGTAAACCCTTGCATTAAGGGTTGTACAACCTATTTAATGGGTTGTATAACCCAACAAACCTGGTTGATAGCCCTAGATTTGGCTTGGGTTTATTCTTTGGTCTTGGGCTTGGGCTTGGTCTTTGGACTTCTCGAGGGCTTCCTAAGGTCTTTTATCCTTTACATTATTGTGTTTGTCACTTTGAATGATTGAATGGTATGTTTGATATTTATGGATGTTGATTTTTTTGGATGTGTCAATTATTTAAGCGATTGAGCTATTTTATGCCAATTTGCTAAAATTATTCATCATTACATTTAGTGGATCAGAACTAGGAAGGCCAACTCTTATTCTTTCTTTGTATTTTGTTTAACCTCGTAAATCACAGTTGTTATTTATAGGACTTATTTTTTTTAGTCAAACTGATATTCTTATTCACCACTGTGAGTTATTTCAAAATTCAAAATTTTGACCATTGACTCTTATTTTCCAAGGAATTCTTAACTGTTACTCATAATTTATGTAATTAGTGATCGTGACTTGAGGTTTGTAATCACGAATTTGAGTAACCATCATACATTGATTTGAGTAACCAATGACAACCTCCATTTAATGCAGTTTTTACCATTTGTTACCTTTTTCCATTAAGTTTTTACCTATTTAAACCATCCCAACACCCCTTCATTCTACTTTTAACTTCTCTTTTCATCTATAACTCTTTTTCTCTCACAATTCTTTCAAACTCCCTTAACTTCCCTCAATGGTACCTAAGAAACTTTCAAAAGTAGATAAAGGAAAGGACATTTTCCAACCTTCTAGCCTTCATGCCTTTCACTTAATGAAGGGAATAACTAAAGAAGAGAAAGATTGATACAAAGCCAACTCCAACAAAATAATCCAATCTAATAAAATTCCTTCTAAACTTTCTCATTAAGTCTCTTAGAATCAAGGATGAAATTCATGCTTGCCTATCAAATTTGGGATGGAACGAGTTCATCTTCAAAGATGAAACTGGATATGAGGAAATCATCAAGGAGTCCATGTGTATGATCACCTTGAGTAGGAGAGCTGAATCAAAAGCAGGTTTGTATGGGTTAGTGTTTTGGGCTTTTAAAGACCCTTACTATATTACTTTTGAACAACTCTCTAACCTCTTCAACCTTTACATGGAAGATGATATCTCTTTCATCATCTATGCACTTGATATCATTTACTCTGAATTTTGGTATGAGATATCCATTGAAACAAAATATAACCCAAAAACATCTCTAGCCAAATACATTTGCACCTTACCAAATTGGCTTTTTCATTATATTATCACTTTTTCGCTAAATGCTAGAAGTGATGGGAAAGAAAAGGTCTCCCAAAAAGACCTAGCATTTATTATTTTGTCTAACCAAAAATAAGTCCATCCAAACTGGCCAATATCTTATGGATCAATTGATTCACATGTGTACAAAACGTAAGAGCTAATTTCTCTTACCCTCTAATTTCATAGACATCTATCATTTTGTATAGTCTTTAATGAGGAAAATGATAAATTCCTTATAAAGAAATACTTGCCATCCCATAATTTCCTTGATTTACCCTACCTTATCAATGCCAAGGCTATACATCCAGATACTTATATATACACCTTAGTATCAATTGGTGCTAAAAAGCATAGGGCCACACAAGCCTCAAAGAGGAAGAGGCTTGTGATAGAGGAGGGTGCTTAACAAATCTCATCTCCTAAGCCCAAACCAAAGCCTAAGTCCTCTGTTATCTCTCTCTCTCTCTCTCTCTCTCTCTCTCTCTCTCTCCTTAATTAACAAGAAATTGGATAAGGTAATGCGTATGATCAAGAGGAGATTTCTTATTCTTTCCCACCTCCACAATGACTTCATAGACCTTCAAGAGAAAGTCGGTGCAACACCTTGCCACCTTCTAAACTTTAAGGATTGGGAGGATACTACAAAAGAGGAAGAAGACCAAGAGGTGGAAGAAGGGGATGAAGCACAAAGTGGATGAGTGGATAAAAAAAGTTAGAGATTCTAATGATGATGATAGCTCTTCAATTTTCTAGTTTTCTTAGGCTTGTAATCTTTTTATGTTTATTTTATTTTGTTCTATTTATCTTTAGGCCTAAGTTTGTGATCTCACATCTTTATGTTTTTATTTATCTATATCAATAAAATTTATAGCTTATGTTTCCTATGTCTATTCCTGAAACATGATTGCACTTTATTTAGATCACTTTCTACTTATCCCTTTTTGAATCACCATATATTTTCCCTTTTTGATCTTGGCAAAGAGGGAGAGATATAGTGAAAAGAAATTGCATGACATAATTAAGAGGTAGTATAATTTGAAGAAGAGCAATCTCAATTTAGTCATTCACATTTCAAATTTAAATTGGTATTTTACCAAGTTTAATTTGTTAAACTAAGTTAACCATATCAATTTCACACTAATGCAACTTCTTATCCTTTACAAAATCAATCTAAGTTGTCAAAATCAAAAAGGGGGAGATTATTAGACTAGGTTGGTCAAACCTAAGTCAAAACTCTCTTTTTGATCTTGACAATATCGATTGATGTGTTCTAACATCTTTTTTAAATGTTGATTTTGTAGTTTTTAAGATAGGTACACATTGAAAGTTAGATGAAAGTCTAAGTCTCAAGCGTTGTGAAATGCATTATAATTTGCAACCATGAACTTATAAATCGCATATGTGACATTGCAAGAAGAATGGATGACTTTGGTCTAGATGGATTCATGGAAGAAATCATTGTTGTGACCTAAGCAAAAAAGAATGAAAACCAAATAGTCAAATTCACGATACGCTTCATGTTAGGACTCCGAACCATGAATTTTAGAGTTACTATGAGGGAGCTAAGTCCACAACCAGAGCTTGCCAAGTGCCCAAGTTAACTGTTGACATATCCAAATTCGTGAGGGTGAAATAGCCTTCGAGGTTGTGACCTGCTGAGGAAATTTCTTCTTTTTAAACAAATGAATTCACATCCAAGAAGAAATTAGATCGAGACTACTACTTTTGGTTGGTTGGAAGAACACAACGACAATTTTTCTTGGAAGACCAATGATAACATGCCATATGGGCTAGTCGTTATGTACAAATAAGGTTCTCTATCACGATTTCAAATCTTTTAGTGTAAGATGTGTAATCACGATCACGATTTATCAATCATGACTAGTAAATGGTGTCTGATAGGCACTTAATGCAAGATCTAACTAACATGCCTTAGAGATTTAGATATTGTTTCTTTGTAACATCTCTTTAGTGGTTATGGCCTATAAATACTCCACTAAATAGACATGAATGCAAGAGCATAACATTGAATATAGCCAAAGCCTTGCAATTTTGTTTCTCAACCTTTAATTATTTGTATGTGAGTTGATATTGTTAGGTGTGAGCATTAAACACCATTGTTATTTAGTTTGAGAGTTAGCCTAGTTATAAAACTCTTATAATAGGTTAAGTGTGAGCCTTTGGGAAAACACTAGAGAGGTTTTTTATGTGAGCCTTGAAACACAAGTTGTAAGGTTGTATGTGAGCCATAAAACACAAAGTGTAAAAGTTTGGTCTGAGTTTGAAAACACCATTTAGTGTTAGTGGAACAACCAACTGTGAGGAATTAGGGAGTGAATGCAGGGTTTATTAACACCCTAACCGTTATAAAATATTGTGTGTTAATTTCTTCTTTTACTTCCTTCCATATTTTTCACCTTACCTCTAAATTTTTAAATTTCTCACCAATTCAACCCTCCTTCTTGGTTCTAAAGGGCCAACACAGATCATTGAGTAATAAATTATACAAAAGTATGGATGTCATTTCCATGAGGATCATACAATAAATACTAAGTATCTTGTATCTTATATTATCTAGAGAAAAACAATAAAGAGAGAATGGTTAGGGATTCAACTTCTCTTGGTGACTTCTAAAAGATTCCTAATCTTCATCCAATTGGTTCATTCATTAAGCACTGTTGTACAATCACTAATGTGATCAATTAATCTCTCTCGAGCATCAATCAACATACAAATACATTTTAAGATAGCGGTCTCTCGACACAAAAGCTAAACATCATGTACTTGTCCAACTAAGCAAGACTCCAATGATATCAATACTCTATTAAGGTTTCTCAACATAAAATAAAGTAAGGGAATTATTAAAGATTTGTTCCATAAAAAGCATCTCTTAATGGTTGATTCATAAATCTAAATATAATTAATGGTCATTCAATCAATAACATGAAGCATTCAATAATTAAAAACATAGAGCGAATGAAAACTTAAAAGATGTAGTTTAAGAAAATCAATATAGGTGTTAGGAAAAGGAAAACATCTTTTATAGATTACACTTTGCAAATTAGGGTTTAATGAGACACATAGTTATAGGCCATTGAAGCATAATCATGCACTACTATAATTGCAAATTACCCTGGTAACTCTTTAGGACGCATGACCATGTCACAAAGCCGTGTATTTTTATTTTCTTTTAGATTCTTAAAGTTGTTGTGACATATGACCATGTGGTCAAAATGCATAACCATGCACTTCTTCTTCATCAGCTCTCACTTGTTTTTCTTTGCTTTAAGAATATAAAACAACCAAATAACATGCATTAGGTTCATTTATATGTAAAATTAAGTTATAGTGCATGGATTTGAGGGAGAAATAAGCTACAAAACCTGCAAATTATGATGCTAAACAAATTCCCCCATACTTGAACTCTTGTTCATCCTCAAGCAATTATGTTTGTTACTAATGCAAAATTCAACAATTTTCATGGTTAGGATTGAGTGTCAAGGTTTCAAAGAGAAGATTTATTTCAACTATAACCAAGATTTTCATTAATCAAGCAAAACTATTCATGAGAATAACAAGTTTCAAGCTAGTCATGCCTAGTTCATAATTAATCAATCACAACAGAGTGTATATGTGTCTTAACAACATAGTTCATTCACTATTCAATACTTTTTCATAGACACATTAAACAAGATTCTACCTTGATTCTTAGGAATCACATGTGACCATAGGCAAAACCAATCCACCTTTTCCCACTAATAACTTAGCAACCTTAAAGATCATGAGGACTTTAATAGCTTGCAATGTAAAGCTTAAGGGTAAAGCTATAAAGAATGGTTAAGTCCAAAATAAAAGAAGTTTTTCTACAATATTAGTTATACCAATGATGTGAAAAGTGATAGAACACCTTATGTTCATTCTTTGTAAGGCATCCATTGTACCTTTTTGTTATTCCCTTAGTGGCTTGCCTTTCCTCCTTTGACTTCTTTTACTCATTCATTATTTTCCTCATCATTCTCACTTTGTTTTCTTTTCATAACTTTTTTAATGAAAGAATGAATGGATATGTACATATATTCATTCATGATCAAAATATCATGTTGTCACTTTGCCACCCCCAAACTTGAATTGATTTTAATGGCATAAAATATAATAAGATATGAACTCTAGTTTTCAATCCACATATGCACATGAATGACTTATAAATATCACATCATCATATAACAATATCCTAACTTCCTTATTTTGATAGGGGAGGTAAAGATTGTTTAGGGTACATGGTTATGACAAAGGTATGGGTGAAAGAAGAAAAGACAATTAATACTCTTTAAGGATTATTTCAAAAAGCTCAAAATGGGTAATAAGGGATAATGGAAATTAAGGTGTGGATGGGGAATAATGGGATACCTAAAGAATGCTTTAATCACTTCCTTAAAGTTGTTAAGTTATAAAATTTTGCCTCAAAAGGAATTTTAGTTTGGTCTAGCACATGTAGAGGTTTCCTTTAGCTTAAAGTGGTATGATTAACAAATCTCATAGAGAAATCTGTATTTTCCCAAGTGTGCTCATTTTATCTATTATGTCTAACCAATTTTTTAATAAGAACATAACCATTAGGCTCAAATCATTATCGCAAGGAAATTTAACTTAATTAAATCCAAACTATGGTTATGAAGTTTCTTCATCAATTTTTCACCCTAAAAACCCTAAAATAAAACTAACCAAACAAAATTGCTAAATTTTACCATTAAGATTAATAAGAAATTGCTTAAAGCCAAGGAAGTATATTAACATATATATAATTTGATCAAGAGTTAACAAGTGAAATAAAGGGAAATCTCCCCCCTCCAAACTTATTTTTCATTGTCCTCAATGATCAAAAGCATAAGAATAGAAGAAAATGGGAAGACTTCCCTTTCAATGGTAAGAAGAAGAATGATGAAGAACTTGTCATAAGAAACCATAGCACCAAAAAAGAATCCAACACAAATGATATCCATTAGAAATGCAAGAAAATGGTAAAAGTGCCATAAAGTAAAAGCAAAAATGTCACGATGATAACACATGAATATTAAGTAAAAAAATAACAGTAAAAGCTCTAACCATAAGTGTTAAAAATAATAGTAAAATGTGTGACAAACAATGAGTCCTAAATGCACTATAAAGTTTAAACATTACAAAACTTAA
Source organism: Omphalea diandra (assembly GCA_949677035.1). Classification (NCBI taxonomy): domain Eukaryota; kingdom Viridiplantae; phylum Streptophyta; class Magnoliopsida; order Malpighiales; family Euphorbiaceae; genus Omphalea; species Omphalea diandra. The sequence continues at coordinate 37,962 of CATIWR010355307.1, forward strand.
GAATAAAAGCAGCAAACAAAACAAAAGACATAAGAGGTAAGATAAGATGATCCATTCACCGAAGGTGGAGATAGAGGAAAGCTGACATGGTTGAAATAAGATTAAAGTCTCCTATCCATATCCATCATGTAAGTGTCCAATATCGCAAGTCGAGTTCTTAACTCATCTTCAAAAATAGCTTAGTGATGATTCATATGCTCTAAGCAAGACTCCATTTGAGCCAAAACATCCTCCAATTAGCCTATAAATGGTAAGGCTATGAGTTGAATTTTCCCTGTAGGAGCGTCCTGTAGTTAATCACCCTCCTTATCATCACCCTCCATTTAAGTATTTCTGAATAATACAAATTTATTGTCATTTTCTTTATAAGGTCAATGCAATGCATGTTTTCATAAAATAGTAGGTATGACCTTTTGGCCTTGGTTAGATGAGAATTCCAAGAAGGATCATAAATGTACAAGAAATGAGCAAGAATTATCATAAAACCTCCTACAAAAATACCCCTAGTCCCATTTAGAAACCATGTCTATGTGTATAATCCATCAACCAATGTCCATAGGATGGTTGAACATCAAACACCATAAAAATAGTTACTCAATATGGTTTAACACCCTATTGCTTCCACCTCTACCCATAACTGAATATGAATGTAAATGGTGCATATAACATAAGGAGAGCTTCTTAATCTTCAAAAATTTACTCACTTTTGCCTTATGGCAGGTTTGCCCACCCAAAGAGGCCCAAACCACTTGGTTATCAAAATCTTCCAAAAATTTGATATACCTTTCATTTTTAAGTTAGAAAGCTCTGCTAACCTCACTCAATAGAAGGGTATAAGGATTATTAAGCAATTGGAAAGTAATTGTTCCAAAAGGTCAGAACCCATCATCCTTTTGGATTCAACATACAAATTAGCCAACAACTCTAAATTTAAATCTCTATAAGAATATGTGTGGAGTTTAGTTAATCTCTCCCATTAAAGAATCTTAAGGATTTCATTAATCCCATTAAGCAAACCCACATCTACTAAGGCTCCTAAATTAATGAACTTAGTAGGGAAAATAGGGCATTTTAAAAGGGTCTCATACCTCGTTTCATGCTCATCTTTGCCAAAAATGGGTAGGGCCCCAAAAGGAAGAGGATTTGCACTTGAAGGATTAGGCTTGCATTGGATTATAGTTTTGAGACATTTAGACATGATTGGAGTCAATTTTGGATGTTGATGAAGGTGTTTTATAAAGGAATTGATGGTGGAAAGGTCAGTTTGGAGATGGGGAAGAAGAGGCACAAGATTGTGTTTAGGGTTTAAAAGGAAAAATTAAAAAGAAAAGGAAGGGTTAGGGGTTTAAATTGGAAAATTTCAAAAGTGCATGGTCATGCTATGCAAACACTTGATCGTACATTTCGGAAAAAGGAAGGTGCATGGCTATGTTATGAGGCCATACAAAAAAAGAAGTTTCTAATGTGTAATATGGAGGCAGCACATAGCCATATGCGATAAAAGCATGCTCATGCATTTAAAATGGATGGATTAAGAAGTAAGGGACACACTCATGCCTCAAGATCATGCATTTTAATTGAACATGGGACAATGAGGCTCAAGGATGCATGATCGTGTGGTTGAATGACACGACCGTGTGATAAGCATGCATGATCGTGTTTGGATGTTGTGCAATTCTTATCTTTTCTAACTAAGTTGTTTTCTTCAGTGCATGGCCATGTCATGAGGCCATGAGCTTCATAAATGCCTTGCCTTTTGATTTTGGATCATCCTATTGACTATAAATCTTACCCCTCATGGTCATATACTCATCTTAACATCTTTTTGGCATAAAATTAACATAAAAACATAATAAAACACACCAATTTCAAACAAAACATTAAGAACATAACAAATCAGAACAAGGATCAATATGAAAAGCAAAAATAAGGGTGAAAGAAAACTCTGCCTAACTTATTTGAAGCCTTGAATGTCGAGCACCTCAAACTTAAACCTATAAAAATGAATAAGAACATTAAAATAGAGAAAGATTATAATGAAAATTAGGAAATATCATAATGAAATTAGAACACACAATGAAAAAGAAACAAGGATAAAATAATGGGATTGCCCTAAGAACATCCTAGTTTAAGGTCTCTAGCTTGACCTTTGTGTTGGACTGGGTTGGTCAAACCTAAATCATAAGCCTCTTTTGATCTTAACAATGGAGATTGATTAGTTCTAATGTTTTGTTTAAGTGTTGTTTTGCAGTTGATAAGATATTGTCTCATTAGAAATTGGATGGAAATCAAAATCTCCAACTTTGAGTAAGGCATCTAAACTTGCAGTCAATATCCCCTAATTCGTGATTACGACCTTCTAATAAGGATGGATGGAGTTAGGCTAGAGAATTTATATATAAATTCATAGTCACGATTCAGTTGAGGGAAGCTTGATTGACTTATAGAGAGATTTAAGGTGGTGTTTGCATCTGAAGTCGCGACCGCGAATTTCATAGCTAATAGGAGGGAACCATGTCTACAAGTGGATCATGTCAAGTGTCCAAGGCAACTGTTGAGATATCAAAAATCATGAGGGCGAAGCAACTATCATGATCGAGACTCAAGAAAATGTTGTCTTCTCAACGAACCGAAGAATTCACGGTCCCTGTTGTGCCCAAGAAAAAATTAAATCGCCACCACAACTTTTATTTGCATGGTTAAACATAATAGGTATATTTTTTGAGTGATCAATGTATGAAGGACATGTGGACTAGCCGTTAGACACATAACGAGGTTCTCTGTCGCGATTTTAGGCTTCCTAACATAAATTGGAAAATTGCGATGGTAGAATACCAGTCACAACTGCGACTTTTATCTGACAGACATTTAATGTTAAATCTATCTAGCTTACCTTAGAGATTTAGCCATAGATTGTTAGTAGCGTCTCTTTGGTGGATGTTGGTTATAAATACTCCCTCAAACATATGTAAATGCAATATAATTTCATTTATTATAACCAAACTCTTGTAAATTTGATTCATAACTTCTTATTCTTTGTGAATTTTTGATTGTTTGGTATTAGCATTAAACACCTTTATAATTAGGTTGAGAGTTAGCCTAAGCTTCCAAAACTCTCGTAAAGGTTGAAGCATGAGCCTGTCCACAATACTTGAGTGATTT